>MU227164.1:138137-183122 GCA_018584345.1 Thuja plicata
CCTTAGGGTTTCTAGATGAGGATGGGAAGAGGAAAGGAAGGTAAGGAAGAGATTTTTTAGCTCTTTAGCCTTCTTTCTTTTAGCCCTAACCCTAATTTTGAAATTAGGGTTAGGGATTCAAAAGGGAGTTGACTTTCTTTTTTTTTGGGAAGTGTCTTTATGGGGATGTTTTAAAATAATCCTTTGGAGGGAATTTTATTGCAACCCTATTCACCATTTATATTATATTTGGGACCTTCCCTAATATGTAGTTTAAATAATTAGAATTAAAATCCTAGGTGAAATTGGTATTATAAAATGATCATTAATGCCTAGTGATCCTATTATAAATTTTAATTGAACTAAGACGACATTGTTAAATTAACTAGCGATTTAGTATGAGGATTACTTTAGACTAATTGGGAGTAAAAGATGAAAGTCTCAGCCTAGCGTTGACTGATAAAATTTAAGTATCCATGTTATTAAGAAATAAATTCTTTAAAATTTAATTTATTAATATTACAACGCAATTTATGGGTCGTTGATCTAATTATTGTATTATTAAGTTATTATTATTTTAAGGCCAAAATTAAAATGGTTATCCACTATGCGAATAACAAAATAAACTATATTTTAACCATATGAGTATCTCAGATAGTATTTAATGGGAAACAAGTTTAATTAAGTTTCAAGTTTATTATTGGGGAAATGAATTAGTAATTTAGGCATCCCCAAAATTAGGTATGGAGGGTTGGTTTTTAAGTAAGTTTCAATTTGGAGAATTTTAATATTAATAGATAAATGTTAATGAAAGTACCCAACTCATTAATGTTATTTTTATGTGGCCAGTGTAATGGTCATTTTAAAAATAATATTACGGTTCAAATTTTTAATGCATTTCCCTTAGTGAGCTATAGGCTGCATTAACGTAATTAATAAACTTGCTAAGTATTTAATTAATCCTAAAACCAAATTATAGGGAATATTTCCTTCACATCATCAAACTCTATTAAGAAACAAAATTAAATTTGTATGACAACATTTTTAGCAATTTTTTTAATGTTAGACTAGATGTTTATTCTATAGGGGGTAACCTTAGTAAATTAACGAACCTTGATAATCTTTCTTTGGTTCATCCCCTCACTCTTGATGCGGTTATGGACAAGTACCTAACTGGCATCTTTGAACAACTTAAACCTTAGTAGATTGGCATTGGGTTGAGGGAGGTTGACATACAATCATGATTCCCTCCAACCCTACTTTCAGTTCTTAATAATGTTAACCTAATACCCTAACCAAGTATTCTATGCCTTAGCTTGAGCAAGCTTGGCTAACTTCTTAACTATGTTCTTTACGACTTTAATTTAACCTTTAAAAACAAAAGTTGTTGCATTTTTGGGCATGAAAATTATTTTATATTTACCTTTTTACGCACTAAGTGTTTCTTGCATTGATACACTTAATTTTAATGGCATAATAAGGTTTCAAATATGTTTTCTAAATTCACTTCATTTTTCAACCTTTCATACATACATCATTAAAAATTTAGTGGATGTTTTAGAAAGGTAGGGCATCACTTATATCTGATTTAGTGGAATTCAAGTATTCAGGGTTATTTCCTCTACCTAGTCATAAACCTCTTTAAGACTACCATTTCTCCTTTAGTCTTTTTGTAACTTCCATTGCATTTTGTATCTTTCATTGGTTTATTACTTTAATTTTTATACACTAGATCCTTTTGTGTAGTGACCTCTTTTGTGATCTATAGTTGTCATATATCTTTTGTAGGTACATCTAGCTACTTGAATGCACTATCTGATCATATTCCATGGCTATATTATGAAGCATAGCTACTTATGTTCATACTTTGCATTGAAGATTTTGTCATCATGAATGCTGAACTAAAGATGAATATTATTTTATCTTTACCTTTCTACACACTAAGTGTTTCTTGCATTGATCCATTTAATTTTAATGTATGGCATAGTAACGTTTCAAAAAAAATTTCTAAATTCATTTCATTTCATTAAATTATTGTTTTCAATTTGATTCATTTGACACTATTTAAAATTAAAAAAAATGCATGACTTTCTCCTCACTCAATTATTACCATATAAGATATACAAGGAGGAGATGACACTTCAAATGTTTGTATTCAAAGGAATTCTTTAAAATTGTAGTTATTTATATGATAAATGACAATGTTGAGCCTCTAATACGTGAAAATGTAAACTAAAAGAAAAAAATGCTATAGAAATAATAGTAAAAAAGAAAGCAATACCCAAAACTTGAATTAAAATGTAAGATAAATTACTTGGTATAGCCTCATAAGAAAGGATGAATCAATACTAAAAAATGTTGAAACCATATTTTGAGGAACCAAAAAGGTTGAAACCATACATTGAGTAACCATAAAGATTGAAACCATACTTCAAAACATAATGGTCCACACCATACTACATAAATATTAATGTATTGACATTTAACAATAATGTATTTATATTTAACAATTTTAAAATTAATTTATTGACATTTAACAATAACCAAATACATTGGTAATAGGGGCTGAACACTAGATGTAGGCATGTATGTATAATGTTAGGATGACAGAGAAGGCACTTACCTTGTTTCACAGATGTGGCAATATTATGAAGCATAGTTTCTTACGTTCATACTTTGCATTGAAGATTTTGTCGTCATGAATGTTGAATTAAAGATGAAAATTATTTTATCTTTACCTTTCTACACACTAAGTGTTTCTTGAAATAATACATTTAATTTTAATGTATGGCATAATAAGGTTTCAAACATGTTTTCTAAATTCACTTCATTTCACATTTTCAATTTGATTCATTTGACACTATTTAAAATTAAAAACATTGCATGACTTTCTCCTCACTCAATTATTACCATACAACATATACAAGGAGGAGATGACACTTTAGATGTTTGTATTCAAAGAAATTCATTAAAAATCTAGCTATCTATATGATAAATGATAATGTTGAGCCTCTAATACATGAAAATGTAAACTAAAAGAAAAACAAATGCTATAGAAATAAAAGTAAAAAAGAAAACAATACCCAAAACTTAAATTAAAATGTAAGATAAATTACTTGGTATAGCCTCATAAGAAAGGATGAAACAATAATAAAAATGTTGAAACCATATTTTGAGTAACCACAAAGGTTGAAACCATAAATTTAGTAACCATAAAGATTAAAACCATACTTCAAACCATAATGTTTGACACCATAATACATAAATATTAAAACAATACATCTGTCATAGGCTTCAAAAGGTGTTGTTGGTCATTCTCCTTTTGCTTTTTTAGACCATAATCAACTGCCAGATCTTATCTCCCCATCACTAAGATAGAAAGCTTCAAATTTGTTCATAAAAGTGTAACCTAAGTCATCCTTAGGAAAACCAATAGTAACCTGAAGTTTCTCTTCTTCATCTTTTTGAATAAGAAGCCATCGTGCTTCAACAAACATATGTATTGGCTTGTTATTCATCTAATTTACCCTACCATATTGATGGAATGAACTTATAGAATCATGTGGATGCTCCTCTACAATCTTAAAAATAACCTCAAATATATCATCCTTCAAGTATTTACAATGAAAGTTTGAAACTCCCAAAATAACTACATGATGTTGATAATCCATCATAAACTTCAAAAGGCATTGCTAGTCAATCTCCCTTTAAAGCACTACACATGGTGTAAACACTACAGTGTTAACACCCAAAGTGTTAAAACTGACAAGAAGTGTTAACACGTAATCAGTGTTAACACCTTAAGTGTATGTTCAAAGTGTTAACATGTATTAAATGTTATCACCCTATGTTAACACTAATAATAAGTGTTAACACCCTAAGGTTAACACTAATTATAGTTACACTTAGGGCATTAACACTGATTACATGTTAAAACTTAGAGAGATTCTTAACATTGATTACATGTTAACAAGAAAAGAAAACATGGGGAAGCTATGGGTAGAAAAAACAAGAGCTCCCAAAAGTGTAAAAACCCTAGCAAAAGAAGAACTGTGTTGTCCTCAGATGAGGAGGATGAAATGGATGAGTAGAGTAAAGAGGTAAAACTTGGGGAGAATGATAGGGAAGTGAATAGGGAGGAGAACAGAGAGGGTAAAGATGCATATCATGACCCAGAGAGGAACACTGAGACTAATGAGAAGAAGGATGTTGATAAAATGAAGGAGGAACCTGTTAAAAACATTGAAAAAGATGCTATGGAGCATGAGGAGAAAGATATCCTTGCTAATGAGGATAAAGGTAAATGTTATGAGTCTAATGAAATGAAAGTAAGAAAGGATTTCCTTGTGGATTTTACCTGTACTTTGGGTAAAATGTTAAATGATAACACTCATATGAAAAAAGAAAATGGAAATAATGAAAGCTAAGATAAATCTCATCAAAAGTATTAGCATTGGTGAGAAACCTTTGGCGGTCTTCTAGGAGGAAATGAAAGATACGGTTGATAGATCTGAAGGCTAGGTAGAAATTGTAAACAAAGTGGGTAACATGGAAAAATAGCTGAAGGACATAAATGATAGGGCATTGGAAGAAGAGAGTGTAGGGAAAATCCACAATCTGAACAACAAGGTGGAAGAATTGGAGGATACGGTGTGCAAGATTAGGGAGAAATGTATGGTAATCTCAAAAGAATACACTAGGCATGCAAAGAATATTTTGGAGAAGCTAGTACATGAAAGAGGGGAAAAGGATGGAAAATAGGTGAAGAAAACCATGGGAGCAGACAAACACATGCGGGAGAGTAGTACTAGGAATCTTAGTCATAAGGAAGATAAAGAGACTAAAGACCTAAAGAATTTGGTCAATTTGATGCAGATTATGGTTATCCAGGTTCAAGATATTGTGGATGGAATGTAGCTATCTTTTTAGGGGCATGTCCCTTGTTTTCTATCCCTATTTTAGCTTGTTGATCTTTGGGACTTTTTATTAGGCTACTAGTTGGTTAGGCTTTATGGCTTTCCTTTCTGGGTCCTTCGGCACAGTTTTAGTTGAACTTATCTGAATATTTGTAAAAAAATTTTTTAAAGGTTTCAGGTCCTTGTAAAACCTATTTTTACGTAATCAGAACATTGATTACGTGTTAACAATGTTAACATAGATAATCAGTGTTAACCCTCAGTATTAATGTGTTAACACTTAGGGTGTTATTAGTGTTAACACTGAAGGAGTGTTAACAATATGGTATTAACACTGTTAACACTAAAATTAACACTAAAGTAGTATAACACTAATGATAGCATTTTTAAAATTGTACGGTGTCAACACTGTTAACACTTAGAGTGTTAACACCTATGATGTTAAAACTTAAAAAAGTGTTAACCCAAGTGTTAACCCTAAGTGGGGTGTTAAAACTTATGATGTTAACACTTAAAAAGTGTTAACACTGATTGTCAATGAACACTGAGGGTTAATACTATCTTTTAATACTGATTACATATTAACACTAAGGGTTAATAGGTGTTAGCACACTAAGTGGTCATAGTGTTAACACCCTAAGTTTTAAAATTTTTTACAGTGTTAATAGTGTTAACACCCTAAGTTTAACAGTGTTAACATGTAATCAATGTTAACACTTATAATTAAGCTTATACTCCAAATCTTCAACTAGAAACATGTAATCATCCCTTTCAATACTATTGACAATATATACTCCTAGAAGGGAGATTTTTTAATATCTGATCATGTATATTCTTCATTGTCCAGATTGATTTAAATTTACACTTTAAATTAATATTGTGTAGGAATTTTTAAACACCCTACTTCTTGTTAAGTATTTTATAGAAAATAAATTTTTGGATGAAAGTTACAAAAAAAATTTAAACAATTATATTTCGCTTCAAAAAAGTTTCAATTGTATTCATTGAATTTAAATAAAATTCATTAAATAAAAAAAATAAAAAATAGAAATTCACAAACAAAAATACAGCGTACCCATTGCACACTAAGGTGAAATTGCTAGTAATAGTATATAAGAGAGTTTATTCCCTCCTATAGTATGAAGGAATGTTAGAATTTTTTGGTAGTGACATTGGTGTTAAACATGGAAGTCCTTTATCTCAACCTTGTTTGGGCTATACATTGATAAATTAGAAACTTGGTTAAACAAAATAGATGGGGAAGGTGTTCATTTTACACGGTATGTTGTGAAGCTTCTTTTGTACGCTTACAATATTATTTTAATAAAAAAAAATGGATCAAGGTTTGAGAGATCACTTAAGGGCCTTAGAATGCTTTTGCCAAGAGGTTGGAATGCAGGTGAACATTACCAAAACCAAAATCATTATTTTCTCTTTAAAGAGAAAAGAAAAGTATATTACATTCCTTTTTGAAGGCAACCCTTTGGAAATTGTGAAAGAATACAAGTATCTTGGGATTAATTTTCATTATAAACTCAGCTAGGAGACTTGTCATGCAAAAAGGTTACAAGGGTTTGGAAAGCCTTAGTTACTCTAGAACAGATGTAGAATGAATGAACTCTGGGACTAGAAAACTAGGAAGACTCTTTTGTTAGAATAACTAAGGGGGGGGGGTGAATCAGTGGCCTAAAAAATATTCCAATAAATAAACCCAAAAAATTAGTACCACAATATTAAGCCTGTAGTTATCTTTATTCCTACAAGATGAGTGCCTTCAAAAAATCTTAACAAATAACTACTACTCGAAGTTCACTGTCAAATCTTATTCTTAATGTTTACCGATTAGCAGTCTTTCATTTACTAAAAAATAGTAAATTTCTTAGTGTATACCGATCAATCTAGATTTAGTTATGTGTAATGCAAAACACTAAAGTAACGATTCATAAACACATTGACACATGGATTTTTAATGTGGAAACCCTGTTAAGGGAAAACCCACTTGGGACCGGTAACCCAGATTTTTCACTCTTCTAAAGTGAGCACAGTGAAGAGTTAACCTTGTTAAAGGTTACAAACACACTATTAGGTCTGACCTTGTTAGAGGATTTAAATAGAATAGTTTGTCACTTGATATCAGAAATCTCTATACTACCTTCTATGACCAAACACAGTGTAGTTTTTCAAATGGTATCTAGCATCTCATGCTATCTTCATGATCAAAATTTTTGATACTCGTTGGGATGTATCTCAATATAGAAAGGATTGTTAAGTCCTGCTTGGTTAAGAGACTTTTTGAATCAGTGTTTAAATTGAAACAGTAAATGATTTGTTCACACATATAACTTAGACTTTCATATTTTCAAATCTATTGTAAGCTCATAATACCTTTTTGACCAATGTATCTTTTCAATACCTTTGCTCCACTTCTTTCTTCTTGGTGATGTTGTGCTTCTCTATTGCTTGATGTCCATGAAAATCCTTAGCTCTTTCCTCAGCTTGATTGATCAAGAGTGTATGAAGTTGTTCTTCATCAATTTCTCTTTAGCATCCTCTTTCTCTATTCACTCCCCTAATTCATAATGAATTAGATTGTCTCTTTATAGACATGATATCACTATTTCTCACTTCTTGATTTTCTTGTTCTTGGCATGATCCACAATTCTAGCCAATATTGCTTTAAATATTTACCTAATTTTAATCTCATAGATTTATCTGTGACAACAGGATAAAATAGCTTTAAATATTTCACTTATCTCTAGCTTTAACTTGTTGATGAAAACAATGTTCAAAACCAGTTAACTCTATCTTTAGCTCCACCAGCTAAATATTTTGTTGTTTTTGAAATTTAGTTCCTTTCGGTGTTTAACTCTTTGATAGCTTTATTCAACACTTCAGTTCTCCTCAGGCATCTCCATTGGGGTTGTCTATCCGTCAGGCATCACTGTGAAGTTTTTCTCATCGGTAATGCTTGTGATTCTAATCGTCAGTAATGCTTTTTTGTTTTCTTGCTTCGGCATCACTATGAATTTTCTCTCAGGTTTCTCTTTCCATCGAGTTCCAATAACTATTAGTGTTTGTAGTCACTTGGTGAATGTTGATCTATTATCCATTACTGAAAGCATAATCTTTATCTCTCTGATTCTCTGAAGTCTTTGACACTTTGTATATAACCAATTAGATTATATTAAGTTGACATCAATGACAATACAATCCATTAACTAAATTAATGTCTTGCATTATATTTCTGCATTTCGGTGATCAAATTATCATCGTCAAACATTCAATCAGTTATATGTCATCAATCTCTCCCTTGGGCATTGATGGAAACACATTACATTATCACACTATATTATTGCTAATACAATATGAAATATATCAAGTGTATTTCATCCATCTCTCCCAAATATTTTGTTCTATAACTAATACAAATGTCTGGCTCTTGTTAAGCTCATATAGCTTAGATTTGTTTCTTGCAAAGTGTAGTCTTCAATCTTTAATCCCTTTACTAGATAGATGTAATATCTTATGATTCTATTTCTGATATGTTCTTTTCCTTGACTGTTTCTCTCCTTGATCATCTTATTTTCCTTTGACAACAATCTCTTCCTTAGTATGTATTCTCCCTTTTGTTACTTCTCTCCCTTTGGATAATGATTAACTCTCCCTTTGAATTCTTAGGAACTTATCTCCATGGATAATGAGTGGATAATGATATAATCTCTTCTTGATAATGAGATAATCTCTCCCTTTAACAACAATGCAAAACAATTCTCCCATATCATCTTCCATCCCTTTTTGTAATATACTCCTTGATTTTCCCTCTCCATCAACAATACAGTGACTCAGGTGTTCGGTTTAGGTATTACCTTGTTGTGTACAAATGTATCTTTGCAGTCCATCTCTTGTTTGCATCAACATGAATGATCTTTTGATTGTATCTAGGTTGATGCAATCTCCTAGTTAGCTTACAGACTGATAGACAAGGGTTGTACCCCTAGGCTCTATCTCAGGTACTCAAATGTATCTTTTGATAATGACTTGGTAAATATGTCAGCTAATTGTTCCTTTGATTGAACATATTCTAGTATCACTTATTTTGCTAGCACTTATTCTCTTAAATAGTGATACTTGATAGCAATATACTTAGTCTTAGCATGCATGACTAGATTCGTTGATATATTTATTACACTGGTATTATCACAATAGATAATCACTAGTTCAAGAATTTTCATATTCATACCTTCCAGCAACTGTTTGATCTATGCAATATTAGAGCAATTTCCAACACCAGCCACATATTCTACTTCTGTAGTAGATTGTGAGATGCAGCCTTTAATTTATATAACGTTACTTATTTTATATATAAACATACACACAACAAAATAAAAGATTAATTTAAAAGACTGGTGAAGAAAAATTCTCTAAGAAAAAATAGAGACTATAAGGAAAAATCTATTTTTTTTTAAATTTTATTTCATTTTTAAGTTCTATAATCTAATCCCTACAACTTGGAGGAAACAACTTTTTAATAAAAGCATTTTTTTTTGAAAAAATTTCCTGAATTATTTTTCTCTAAGTGTGGAATAATAATATATTATTTTTACTCAAGAACACCAACTAATATTATTCACTTAAACTTCCATTTATTTAAAATAAAGAATATATTTATTTTACCATAATCATAAATAGGATTCAAAAGACTTTTATAGGTAAATCTCTAAACTTCCAAATTATATTTGCACAAGTATATGATTCAAAGGACTTTAAAAAAAAAACAAGGAACATATTTAAAAGGTAAGAGATTTATTTATTTTACAAGGATTCTCTTTTTTTTTGTAAGCAATCAATGGCATCTTACTATTAGGAGATTAAAAATCTAAGTAGTATAAATTTTTGTATTAAGCTACAATACTCCATAAGACATACAAGAATTTTAACAAAGCTTACATAATATAATTACCAAATTTTCCTTTCACTTTAATAAATAAAGAAGGATTAGATTTTCCATCTAAAGCTCCATATATCAAGGAAATGAAATATAAAAAAATTATACAAGGTTAAAATGCTATAAAATCCAGTTATTTCCATCTTTCTCTCAAAGATAACTTGCAAGTTCATGCTTCCAATAGAAACATGTGATGTGATAAGGTTGACCATGGAGGATCACCTCCCAACCTAGGCATTTTCAAGGCCACCCCCAAGCTTTGGGATCAAGAAAGGAATAGGATACAAACAAGAACTCTGTGAGGCCTCACCCCAACCCATCATAGATCAGCTGATACACTTATTTTGATACATTATGATTCGATATTTTGGGACATTATATCTGATGGATTAGACATTATTAGTATTATTTATGTCATGTGATGATTACTTCTGTATACTTTGTCGATGATGTTTATGATTCTTTACGTATACAAATGCATTATGATGATTATTTCAATATTTTAATGCAAATAGAAAAATATGTTACGTGATTTTGGTTATGCAATCGGGTATAGTTATCAGGTACATAAATGAGAAAAGGTTATTAAGTGAAAATGTAGAATGTTTAGTCAATTAATTATGCAATTTGATTTAAATGTATGTATATGCATGTG
The DNA here is from genome assembly GCA_018584345.1 of Thuja plicata. Classification (NCBI taxonomy): domain Eukaryota; kingdom Viridiplantae; phylum Streptophyta; class Pinopsida; order Cupressales; family Cupressaceae; genus Thuja; species Thuja plicata. Next base: position 148,633 of record MU227164.1, read on the forward strand.
ATTTTATTGAGCTACTGATGTTTAATTTAGTGTGTAGGAAAATTACTATGGAAATTATCGGAGAATCAGTAACCAACCCTATGTACAAAATGTAAAGCCAAGGTTGAATCTAATAAAGAGATTCCAACCTCGTTGTTAAGTGATTTTATTTGTGAGCATAAATTGTATGAATGTATTAGGTGTTTTCTCTATTCAATTAGTGACATGTCAATGTTGTTTTATGTTATTTTACAGTGTCACTTGATACTTGTTATGTGTTTATGTGATGACATGTCTACTAAGGTTGGCAATGAAACCAAATTAAATTTTTTAAACTTAAATTTTGTTCTAGTCACTTCTAGAGGCCAAAAGGAGGTCCTAAGGGTCATTTTTAGGAAAATCCAAGTACCTTAGTGATAGGGGTATGGGTTAGGAACATTTCTAACACTTCTAGAACCCAGTAGTGGCCTTGGTGACCCTCTTAATAACCCATTACTCACATGTTGCGAAAATTAAGCGAGTCTTGACCTTTTACCCAAACCCACACTCCTTTCCAATCTTGCATTTATGATAGGGGACATAGGACAGCCTAAGGACTTAGGAGTTAATTTTGAAATAAATGTGGTAGGGTGGGTAAGATTCAGAGACCTTTTTAGAGGCCCTTTGTGGAGTTAGAGGGTGTTCACCCACTCTCTATTTTTAGAGACATTAGGGTTTTGGATTGAAGGAAGAAAAAGGAATTGGGCTCTTCTCAAACATCATTTTTCCATAACACTTGTGAAGGTTTGTCTCCACCATTTCCATGGAATCTTTCTTGTTTTGTTGCAATTAAAGTAGTATGTATTTCATTCTTTTATATATGTGATTTATGTGTTTTATGTTGTTGTGATGTAAGGGAATGGGATTTTGGTTTGATTTCATGCTTATGGTTTTATTCTTTTTTGATTGAGGGAGTTTTGTGAAGGGTGTAATGGCATTACTCACCCTTGGATAGGGAAGAAGTGGCCATGTATGGTGGAAGGGGTTAGTTGGATTCCATGGAAGTGTAGATTCTCTTCTCATGGAGAAAAGAGGGAAAATATGCAAGGTGTATGGGCCCTTGCATGCCAATGAAGGTTATTGATCTTGATTTGGGGGAGATAAGGAGAAGAATGTATAGAAGATTATATGTGGATTAAATCCTTGAAAAGGCATGGTTTTTGTATGTATTTCATTGGAAATATCCTACATGGAAATCCACCTTCACCCCTTGTTATGGGTTCATGGTGAATCCTATTGTGCAAGCCTTAGGTGGGAGTTTTCTTGTTATGTTTTGTATTGTGAAAATGGTGTGAATGTCACCCGTTGGTTACCGATTCTCTTAGCTTGGGGGTGGTCTCCTTAAGACCTAGGATGGGAGGTGAGCTCTCCATGGTAGTATCATGTTATTTTTTTTTGCAGATATTGGGAAGAACCTTGTGTTGGAGTCATTTGAAATTGGAGCTTGGATGGTGTTCTTGTTGCCTTGATAGTAGAGACTCCTTCATTGTAGTGTCTTTTCTTGTATTGTGCCTTCATGTTGAAGGTGAAGTTTGTAATAGAATGGAATAAAGTTTTTAGCATTCAATATTGTAAATGAAGATGTAACCATTATGAAAATGAAAGAAAATCATGTGTTCAAAGTTTAGATGAATTTCAAGTTATTTCTTGCTTGTTTATTTTTAAAATTTTAGTCTTGCAAATTTCAAATTTAATATATATTTTCTCCTCCCTTGAAATCTAGAATCTCTATCACAATATTATCAACACTTTATCTTGAATTCTATATTTCAATTTCAAACACTTTGGAGGATAACATATTAACAATAGTTCATTTATCAAATTTGGACACTAATTAATAACTTACCATTATCAAATACCCTATAAATGATTCTCTTTGTGTATTGCATTAATATAATATACATTGGATAAATCTAACTTTAAATAACAAAAAATAAATGAATGAATGAATGTAATGCAATGCAATGTTAGAGGAGAAAAAAAATAACACTTCCCAGAATTTTTGAGAGCCAAATGCTCTCTGGAAAATGCATGAGAGAGGATTTAATTCCCAAATTACCACAAAGAATATTCCCCATAGGATACCCCTTTAAATATTGGGTTAGAACAATAAACCCCCCTTCATAAAACTTGATTAGTATAAACTTCTTATTAAATTATTAACTCTGTCACCTTTTTATTAAACTAAATGAATAATAATGAGGAGGGGAAAGTAAATAATTTTATATTTAACCACTTACCCTTTTGAAAGTGGGCCCCCACATCCTCTTTCCTTACCTTACTAGGCGAAATGACTAGCCTTAAGAAATAATGACCAAGGAATGGCATGGGTTTGGGCACCACCTCCTTGCTTCCTGCACCACCCACCCATTTTCCATTTCATTCTCCCATTTCATTCGTAGGTTTTGTCTTGCTTTATAAGAAAAGACTTTGCTGCATTTTTTTGAAAAAATTTTGGTGGGCCCAAAATTAAGTTTTGCCTTACAATATAATGGCATAGGAATTCGACCTTTTTTCAGCCCCCTTGACTTTTTTCATGACAGCTCACCCACTTGGCACGTGAACCAAGGAGAAGGAAAGGGTGATGGGATAGGGGTAGGATAGGGGTAGGGTAGATTAGTAGGGTAGCTAGTAGGATAGGTTAGTAGGTAGTTAGTAGGCGAATAGTAGGTGTTAAGTTAGTTTAAGTGGGTAAAATAGATTTACCTTTTTATTACTTTTAGTTAAATGGTGTAGTTTTATTGATAGATTAATAAATTTACTTTATTATTTATCTTGCGTAGTCATGTTAATAGGTTAATAGATTTTTTTGTTTAAATTGTCTAGTTAGTTTAATAGTTTGATAACTCACGTTATGAATTGAATTTAATTAGCCTATTAGAGAAATAGACTCATTCAATTAATTTAGATTTATTAATTGTGTTTACTTCAATAATGTTATTACTATTTTGTGTTTTCATGCAATTGTTAAAAAGGGTAAAATCTGAATAAAGATGTATTAATGGACTAGGTTAATATGTTAAATTAAGTGTTCCCTTCGAATCATGGAATATTTCTCTTTGTAATTAACTAATTTTTTATTATCAAAAATGTGTGAACAAATGAAGTTTAGGATTTTACTATTATTAATATTAGTTGATTGGAAATTTGGATAGTTCCTCAAGCAAATTAAATGTATCTCTTTCGCAATGTAATTGGATAAGATTATAGTAATTGTGAGAACCTTATTAAATCAGGGATGTTAAAGGATTGTAATGACACTTAATAGGATTAATAAATTAGATTGCTAGGCCAACCATTAATGGAGTTAGTATACCCCTGTGTCCCTATAGAACTAAACTGTATAATCTCTTACCATCTATCAAGTTGGAATACCAACTCTGCATCCACCTTTGTTGATAACCTCGGCTCAATCTATGACTAAACCTTTCAGCTTGAAAAGAAACTTCACCATGTTGTCACCTTCCCTCAATGCTTTCAGTATTATTGTGTCATCATAGTTGTTATTCTTCTATTTTTATGTTTAAAAAAAAAATGTCTGTGTATTTTGCCCTAGTTTGGGGCTTGAAATTTTGGTATCAGAGCCATGTTTTGACACTAGGAACCTAAATCACTACATTTCAACTCATTTTAAACTTAAATTATTGTGTAGGATGCCTGCCATCACATGAGTTGGCCGATGGGGTAGAGGTCATAGAGCTCCCCATGTTGAGGCAGAATGGGGGATGTACCTCCACCACCACCTCCACTACCTTAGAACCCTAACTAGGATATTTTGGACGTCCTCCAGAATCTAATTGGGGTAATTCAGTAGAGGCTACCACCCATAGCCTAGCAGAATATTTCTGAAAGGGAAGCACAGATTCTAGAAGATGATAGAGCAGTTAGTAGAGAAATGAGTAGGATCCCCCCACCCAGGTCTATTGAGAGTCATGGTGATCATGAGGGTGAGTCATTTCATCAGATTGTATTACCATGCGAGCATGAGATACGTGCCAGAGAGGGACCCCTTAGAGATGTTGGAAATGAGATATGAGAGTTATTGCACCTCCATCCACCCTTGTTTTTGGATCCACTGATGGGTCAGTACTAGAGGCCTAGTTACAGAGCTTATGGTGATGCTTTGGATTGTGCCCTTATGGGAGTAATCTAAAGGCACAAATTGCAGTCCACCTCCTTCGGGAGAAAGCCTCCACTTGGTTGGAGTAGGAGGAGTCCATAGGTGGGGTGATTATTGAAACACTCACTTGGGAGATTTTTGTGGCTCACTTCTGAGAGAGATACCTCTCTAAGCATTTCAGAAAGAGACAGATAGTGGAGTTCCATGATCTCTAGTAGAGAGGTCTCACAGTGACCCAGTAGGAGAGTTGGTTTCTCGAGCTCCTTCCATATTTTGATTACATGAAGGATGATAAAATACGTATCCATCATTTCATTAAGGGATTCAATATGTCTCTTTAGGGTACATTACGCCTAGCCTTTCCTACCATATTTAGAGAGACAGTTGAGATGACACTTGTAGCCAAGGATATCTATACTAGACAAGAGTTGCAAGATCGGTCTCAGCACCAAAAGCCTTCTTCCCAGTAGTCAGGATATCATAGACCCCCTTGGAAAGGGAACCAGAATCACTTAGCAGGATCCTTTAAGGGTCAAAAGTCTTAGCTGCAAAGATCTTAGTAGGATTCTAGACAGAGGCCTTCATAGGGTTATTAGGGCTCTAATCCCAAAAAGTGGTAGTCTCAGGGTCCTAGACATGATCAGAGGACACAGACCCCTCAAGCATAGCTGGCTAGGACTCAACAGTCCTCTAGGGGTGGTTACAGTAATTCTAGCAGGACCAGAGGACCACAACAGTCTATATCACAAGGAGTACAGATTCACACTAGAGGGCCATGTTACACTTGCGGTGGCATGGGTCATATAGTGAGAGAGAGCCCTCAGGAATAGTCACTTGGTGGTCAGAGAGGAGATATTTCAGAGCCTACATTTGGGGACATGGGTAGATCCCATAGAGTTTTTGCAATGGTTGATAACTGCTAGGTTGAGCATCAGGCTACAATTATTGAGGCCGCAGGTATGATACGAGGTAGCATGGTTACTATTTTATTTGATTCTGGAGCTACTCACTCCTTTATTTCTCCATATGTAGTGGAGCATTATGGGCTAGTGGTAGTTAGATAGGATGTCAGTGGGGAGGTAGAGTTAGCCTTAGGAGCTAGGGTGTCAATTAGTTCCATGATCCGAAATTGTCAAATTCAGATTGGAGACATATCCATGACCTCTGATCTACGCATTACCCATCTAGGTTCATATGATGTTGTCCTTGGCATGGATTGGATTTATGCCCATAGTGCCAAGATGGATTGCCGATAGAAGAGGGTAGAATGTGTGGATGAGCAAGGTATACCTAGGGTGATCTCCAGACTGTAGAGACCCATATCTCTTCGCATTATTTCCACTATGCAACTTAGAAGGTGTGTGCAAAAGGGATGTCAGCTATTTTCTATCACCATTAGTGATAGAGAGGATGATTTAGAGAGGGAGCCATCCCTTGATGATTTTCCTATCCTACAGGAGTATGCAAATGTATTTCCTTTAGAGCTCCCTAGTATGCCTCCACCTAGAGTAGTGGATTTTCACATAGACCTTGTGCCAGGAGCTGAACCAATATCAAGAGCACCATATAGGATAACTACCCATGAGCTTAATGAGCTCAAGATTTAGCTGGAGGAGCTCTTGGAGAAAGGGCATATTCAACCTAGTGTGTCACCTTAGGGTGCACCAGTGATCTTTGTGAAGAAGAAAGATGGATCACTTGGGTTGTGCATTGATTATAGGTAGTTGAACAAAATAACTATTAAGAACTGATACCCACTTCCTAGGATTGATGACCTCTTTGATCAGTTACAAGGTGCTCAAGTGTTTTCAAAGATTAATCTAAAGTTAGGTTATCATCAGTTGAGAATTGTGGAGAGTGATATCCACAAGACTGCATTTCGTATGAGGTATAGTCACTACGAGTTCACCATGGTACCATTTGGCCTCATGAATGCTCCAGAAATTTTCATGAGCCTTATGAATGGAGTATTTTGCACCTTCTTAGATAAGTTTGTGGTTGTGTTCCTAGATGATATTTTGATATATTCTCATAATGATAATGAGCATGAGGAGCACCTAAGGAAGGTTTTTTAGAGGTTGAGAGAGCACCAGTTGTTTGGTAGCTTGTCAAAGTGTCCATTATTCCAACCTAATGTACATTACTTGGGTCATGTTATATCTAGAAATGGTATCTCTGTAGATCCATCAAAGATCTGAGCCATCATGGATTGGCCAGCACCCACCAGTGTCACTGAGCTGAGGATATTTATGGGGTTAGTAGGATATTATAGACAATTTATTGTAGGATTTTCTAGATTGGCACACCCCATCACCTCCCTTTAGAGAAAGGGAAAGAAGTATGAGTGGATAGAGAAGTGTGAGAGAGCCTTTTAGGAGCTCAAGAGAGTCCTCACAAGTGCATCAATACTTGTAGTGCCAGACCTAGCAGCAGATTTTGTAGTGTGCACAGATGCATCATTAGATGGCATAGGGGCAGTCCTTATGCAGGAGGGATGACCTATCTCCTACGAGTCTAGAAAATTGAAGAATCATGAGCTTAATTACCCTACTCACAACCTAGAGCTTGCTAAAGTAGTTCATTCTTTAGTGAGCTAGTGACACTTCCTTCTAGGTCATAGATTTGAGCTTCATTCTGACCACCAGAACTTGCAGTATATTTTCACTCAGCTAAACCTTAATGCTAGGAAGAGAAGGTGGATAAAGTTCCTGTGTGAGTATGATTTTGATGTTCTTTACATCAAAGGGAAGGATAATGTGGTTGCAGATTCCTTGAGTAGGAGACACCATGAGCTTTCATCTGCGACTACTTGTACCAATTTGAGAGAGTGTATCTTATGCCATTTGCCCAAGGATTCCTTTTATGTAGAGGTTTGTCAGTTAGTACATTCACAGATACCCTTAGAGGGGAAGTACTCAGAGTATTCTTTGGATTTTGATAGACTACTACATCATAGAGAGCATATCTATGTACCTTCCATTGGGAATTTGTGCAATTTCATTGTACTTGAGGCACATAGAACACCTTATGTATTGCACCCCAGTGTTAAGAAGTTACATGTATATTTGAGATAGTTGTACCATTGGCCAGGCATGAGACTGTAGATTGCTAGTATTTTTGCAAGATGCCTAGAGTGTCAGAGGGTGAAGGCAGAGCAACACCACCCTGTTGGGCTTCTACAGCCACATGAGATTACTGAGTGGAAGTGGGATACTATATCTATGGACTTCATTGTTGTTCTTCCCATGTCTTCTCACTACCATGATGCCATCTTGATGACAGTCAACACGTTGACCAAGGTTGCCCACTTCTCACCCATGCGTACTACATTCATAGCATGAGACATAGCTCAAGTGTTCTTGTGGGATATTGTCAGACTTCATGGCATTCCCTATAAGATCATCTCTAATAGAGACTCATTCTTCACATTAGCCTTTTGGAAAGAGTTACAGACAACATTGGGCACTAGGCTCAACTTTATTACATTGTATCACCCTTAGATAGATGGTTATACTGAGAGGGTTAATCAGGTATTGGAGGATATGTTCCACATGTACATGATGGACCATCAGGTCAAGTGGGAGGAATACCTACAACTGGTCGAGTTTGCCTATAATAATGGGCACCATTCATCTATAGGCATGCCACCTTATCAAGCCTTGTATGGTAGACCTTGTAGGACACCTTTAATTTCAAACAAGATTGAGGATAGAGTATCTATTGGCCCTCAGTTAGTCAAAGAGATGGAGCAGTAGGTGGATCTGATTTGACAACATCTTAGAGAGGCATAGGATAAACAGAAGAAATATGTAGACATGAAGAGGATTGATAGAGAGTATAAGGTTGTAGATAGAGTTTTCTTGAGAGTGTGACCGCACAAGAGTCTGATCCAAATTAGAAAGGGCTCTAAGTTGGCACCTCAGTTCATTGGAACATTTGAGATCTTGGAGAGGATAGGACTAGTTGCATACCATTTAGCTTTGCCACCTAGCCTGTCATGAATCCACGATGTGTTCCATGTTTCTGTATTTTGAGGATATATTTATGATGAGACTCATGTGATAGATTGGGATGCCTTGCAGGTGGAGTTGGATGGGCAGCTAGTGTTGGAGCCTATTCATATTTTATCCCAATGAACCCTTGCACTTTGAGGCCAAGAGCTGGACTAGGTTAGGGTCTAGTGGGATTGTTATGATGAGGTCATGGCTTCATGGGAGGACGCAACACAAATGAGATCTCAATACCCATATCTTTTTTATGAACTCTAGGAGAAAGTTCATGCCTAGTGGGGGAGGATGTGAGGCCTCACCCTAACCCATCATAGCTTAGCTGATACACTTATTTTGATACATTATGATTCAATATTTTGGGACATTATATCTGATGGATTAGACATTATTAATATTATTTATTTCATTTGATTATTACTTTTGTATACTTTATCGATGATGTTTATGATGCTTTAGGTATACACATGCATTATGATGATTATTTCAATATTTTAATGCAAATGGAAAAATATGTTATGTGATTTTGGTTATGCAATTGGGTATTGTTATCAGGTACAGAAATGATAAAAGGTTATTAAGTGAAAATGTAGAATGTTTAGTCAATTAATTATGCAATTTGATTTAAATGTATGTATATGCATGTGATTGTATTGAGCTACTGATGTTTAATTTAGTGTGTAGGAAAATTACCATGGAAATTATCAAAGAATCAGTAACCAACCCTATCTACAAAATGTAAATCCAAGGTTGAATCTAATAAAGAGATTTGAACCACGTTGTTAAATGATTTTATTTGTGACTGTAAATTGTATGAATGTATTAGGTGTTTTTTCTGTGCAATTAGTGACATGTCAATGTTGTGTTATATTATTTTACAGTGTCACTTGATACTTTTTATGTGTTTATGTGATGACATGTCTACTAAGGTTGGCAATGGAACCAAATTAAATTGTTTAAACTTAAATTTTGTTCTAGTCACTTCTAGAGGCTAAAAGGAGGTCCTAAGGGTCATTTTTAGGAAAATCCAAGTACCTTAGTGATAGGGGTATGGGTTAGGAACATTTCTAACACTTCTAGAACTCACTAGTGGCCTTGGTGACCCTATTAATAACCCATTACTCACATGTTGCGAAAATGAAGTGAGTCTTGACCTTTTACCCAAACCCATACTCCTTTCCAATCTTGCATTTATGATACGGGACATAGGATAGCCTAAGGACTTAGGAGTCAATTCTAAAATGAATGTGGTTGGGTGGGTAGGATTTGGAGACCTTTTTAGAGGCCCTTTATGGAGTTAGAGGGTGTTCACCCACTCTATATTTTTAGAGACATTAGGGTTTTGGATTGAAGGAAGCAAAAGGGATTAGGCTCTTCTCAAACATCAGTTTTCCATAACACTTGTGAAGGTTTGTCTCCACTATTGCCATCGAAGCTTTCTTGTTTTGTTGCAATTAGAGTAGTATGTATTTCATTATTTTGTATATGTGATTTATGTGTTTTATGTTGTTGTGATGTAAGGGAATGGGATTTTGGTTTGATTTCATGCTTATGGTTTTATTCTTGTTTGATTGAGGGAGTTTTGTGAAGGGTGTAATAGCATTACTCACCCTTGGATAGGGAAGAAGTGGCCATGTATGGGAGAAGGGGTTAGTTGAATTCCATGGAAGTGTAGAGTCTCTTCTCATGGAGAGAAGAGGGAAAATATGCAATGTGTATGGGCCCTTGCATGCCAATGAAGGTTATTGATCTTGATTTGGGGGAGATAAGGAGAAGAATGTATAGAAGAGTATATGTGAATTAGAGTCTTGAAAAGGCATGGTTTTTGTATGTATTTCATTGGAAATCTCCTACATGGAAATCCACCTTCACCCCTTTTTATGGGTTCATGGTGAATCCTGTGCAAGCCTTGGGTGGGAGTTTTCTTGTTATGTTTTGTATTGTGAAAATGGTGTGAACGTCACCCATTGGTTACTGATTCTCCTAGCTCAGGGGTGGTCTCCTTGAGACCTAGGATGGGAGGTGAGCTCTCCATGGTAGTATCATGTTGTTGTTTTTTGCAGATTTTGGAAAGAACCTTGTGTTGGAGTCATTTGAAATTGAAGCTTGGATGGTGTTCTTGTTGCTTTGATAGTAGAGAATCCTCCATTGTAGTGTCTTTTCTTGTATTGTGCCTTCATGTTGAAGGTGAAGTTTGTAATAGAATGGACTAAATTTTTTAGCCTTCAATATTGTAAATGAAGATGGAACCATTGTGAAAATGAAAGAAAATCATGTTTTCAAAGTTTAGATGAATTTCAAGTTATTTCTTGCTTGTTTCTTTTTAAAATTGTAGTCTTACAAATTTCAAATTTAATATATACTTTCACCTCCCTTGAAATCTAGAATCTCTATCACAATATTATCAACACTTTATCTTGAATTCCATATTTCAATTTCAAATACTTTGGAGGATAACATGTTAACAATAGTTCATTTATCAAATTTGGACACTAATTAATAACTTACCATTATCAAATACCCTATAAATGATTCTCTTTGTGTATTGCATTAATAGAATATACATTGCATACATCTAACTTGAAATAATAAATAAATAAATGAATGAATGTAATGCAATGCAATGTTAGAGGAGAAAAAAACAACACTTCCCACTAGAAATTGTATGAGAGAGGATTTAATTTCCAAATTACCACAAAGAATATTCCCCCTAGGATACCCCTCTAAATATTGGGTTAGAACAATAAGCCCCCCTTCATAAAACATGATTTATATTAAATTCTTATTAAATTATTAACTTTGTCACCTTTTTATTAAACTAAATGAATAATAATGAGGGGAAAGTAAATAATTTTATATTTATCAACTTACCCTTTTGCAAGTGGGCCCTAATCCTCTTTCCTTACCTTACTAGGAAAAATGACTAGCCTTAAGGAATAATGACCAAGGAATGGCATGGGTTTGGGCGCCATCTCCTTTCTTCCTGTGCCACCCACCCACTTTCCATTTCATTCTCCCATTTCATGCGTAGGTTTTTCCTTGCTTTATAAGCAAAGACTTTGCTACATTTTTTTGAAAACATTTTGGTGGGCCCAAAATTAAGTTTTTCCTTACAATGTAATGGCATAGGAATTCGACCCTTTTTCAGCCCCCTTGACTTTTGTCATGACATCTCACCCACTTGGCACGTGAGCCAAGGAGAAGGAAAGGGTGATGGGATAGGGGTAAGATAGGGGTAGGGTAGATTAGTAGGGTAGTTAGTAGGATAGGTTAGTAGGTAGTTAGTAGGTAGTTAGTAGGTGATTAGTAGGTGTTAAGTTAGTTTAAATGGGTTAAATAGATTTATCTTTTTATTACTTTTAGTTAAATGGCGTAGTTTTATTGATAGATTGATAGATTTACTTTATTATTTATCTTGTGTAGTCATGTTAATAGGTTAATAGATTTTTTTGTTTAAATTGTCTAGTTAGTTTAATAGTTTGATAACTCACGTTATGAATTGAATTTAATTAGCCTATTAGAGAAATAGATTCATTCAATCAATTTAAATTTTATAATTTATATTTATTAATTGTATTTACTTTGATAATGTTATTACTATTTTGTGTTTTCATACAATTGTTAAAAAGGGTAAAATCTTAATAAAGATGTATTAATGGACTAGGTTAATATGTTAAATTAAGTGTTCCCTTCGAATCATGGAATATTTCTCTTTGTAATTAATTAATTGTTTATTATCAAAAATGTGTGAACAAATGAAGTTTAGGATTTAATTATTATTAATATTAGTTGATTGGAAATTTGGATAGTTCCTCAAGAAAATTAAATGTATCCCTTTCGCAATGTAATTGGATAAGATTATAGTAATTGTGAGAACCTTATTAAATCAAGGATGTTAAAGGATTGTAATGACACTTAATAGGATTAATAAATTAGATTTCTAGGCCAACCATTAATGGATTTAGTATACCCCTGTGTTCCTATAGCACTAAACCATAGAATCTCTTACAATCTATTGAGTTGGAATACTGACTCTGCATCCACCTTTGTTGATAACCCTGACTCAATCTATGACTAGAACTTTCAGCTTGAAAAGAAACTTCACCATGTTGTCACCTTCCCTCAACGCTTTCAGTATTATTGTGTCATCATAGTTGTTCTTTTGTTTTTATGTTTTTTTAAATAAAAAAATTGTCTGTGTGTTTTGCCCTAGTTTTGGGCATGACAAACTCATAAACTTACAAATTCACAAACTCATATAAAAAACATAAAAGAAACTCACATTTAAAACTTTCCAATACATGGTAGAACAAAAGGAAGGTCTCAAAGAGGACTTCCTGAAAAAAAGGGGTGGTGGTAGACCTCATAGTAAGAGAAAGCCAATTATACAAACATAAATATCAAGCCACACATGGACCTGGAATGACCATCTTCACAAGATGCAGTCATGAAATGTACCTCCTTATGCCCCGCAAAAATCTCTCAGGCCATACTTGGCATCATGGGTATCATGAAACCTCATGTCTTTCCCTCCACACATGGAAAACTCTACACTAAACCGGAGTCATTTCCTACCACCGCCTTCAAGGTTACTCTACCCTCCCAAGGGTGAGTGTGCCTTGAAGAATCCCATTCAAAAATATCTTACAAATAAATCACAACAAAATAAAACTACAAAATCTCAAGTTAAAAATAACTTAAAATTTACATAGGACTCCATTAATGGAGTTTAAAGCTCAAGAACATGCAAAACCATGAAAACATGTGATAAAAGGTGACCAAACTTACTCCAAAGCTAAAGTGGGTTGAAAATTGGCGAGGAGATATCCTTCCTATCCTTCTTCTCCAAAAGGTCCTTTAATTCTGAAATCTGTCTCTAAGGGTAGAGAGTGGGTGAACACCCAACTCATCCTAGAACCTTCCCTAAATAGGAAAACCTCCAACATAACCAAGACTAACCAAAAGGTGAGGTTATCCTAACCATTCCTTTCTTCCCACTTGCCTTCATTCTCCATGAATGGAGTTAAATGCAACTTGGGAAGAAGAGAGAGGTTAACAAAAGTTACAGAACTCCTCAAATTTGGTCAAGTTTTAAAAATGAGACTTTAGGGGAGCAATAAATGAGTTTAGAGGGTCATTAATGACTTAAAATGACCCCTAACCCCTAAGGTACCAATTTGGATAGCTAAAAGTACCCACAGCTGCCTGCTGGGAGCCTAAAAGACCCTCCTAAACTACACCTAAAGTTAACCCACGGATTTCTAAGTCAAGTTAACCATCTAGAATCTTCTTACCTTGGGTAAGCTTTGGTACTACACTTAGGAAACCTTAGCTAACCCTACACCTAACCACGGTTCACATAGCTAGTGATGTCAACATTAATTACAACACTTTCCAAAATTGGCACATTAAATTAAAACAAATGACATGGCTTATTCACATTAACATTAATTAATTGAAACATACACACATGAAAACCACATTTATGAATAAACCACATATACAATGAGGTCCATGTTTATTTATATAAATAGGACCTTGGGATGCACAAAATTTCACATAGGTTCCAAAATTGGGTCCCCGATTTAGATCCATGGTCAACTATCCCTGGACACTCATTGCACACATTAGCAGGTCCAAAATAACATGATATAAAATCATAATACAACATCAATAATTAATTGCATATAACTATATCTGAATTCAAACTTAAATAAGCATAGCATCAGTTTTCTAAACCAAATTCCATCACAGTCACCTCTACTCAATAAATCACATAGATGACATCATCATAACTAAAAATGAATAAAAAAATATGGTACCTCAAGTGTACCTTGGTTACATAATTAGGTACTGTATATATAATGTAGGTTTCTATAGATCCTCAAATACATAAAAGTCTACAAAAGTCAAAGTATGTCTAAATACATCATCACTAAAAGAATAGAAAGCACTAAAAGCATAACAAAATAAAGCAGTGAAACAAGGACTGTCTGAGGTAGGTCTCACATCCACCCCCTCTAGGCATGAACTACTATTGGAGTTCATCATAGAGGTGAGGGTAGTGAGATCGAATCTTCACTTTGTCCTCTCAAGGGACTGTAACCTCATCATAGCAATATCACTGGACTCTAACCTGGTTAAGCCTTTTGCCTCCAAGTGCAAGGATTTGTCAAGTCATAATACATAAGGGATCCATAGCCAACTCATCTTCCAACTCCACCTAAGGTCTCAAATATGGTGGTCTAATGCTCCACTGAGTGGTTATTCAACTGTTTCAAAAACCATGTGGGACTTTCCCCTATCCCAAACTGTCAGCTTGGACATCGTTGCATGCTAACTACCACCCTGAGAACATTCTCTAGCTAAGTGACCCATGGCACCACAAGTGTAACATGGCCCACATGACTGAACCCGAACACCTTAAGGCCTAGAGTACTGTGAGCCTGAATCCCTAGAGGACTCATTGTACCCACCCCTACAGGACTAGTGAGTCCATGTTGGGGGTGTGCTTGGGGCCTATGGCCTCCGGTCCTGCTAAGATTGTTGTGCTTGTTGCTACTGTGGGGCCCTAAATGTCCCTAAGGATTTCCTATGATTACCATTCCATGAGGGTCTCTAATTTCCTATACCCTGAGGTGTGGGATTATAGTTCATAGACCTATCCCTAGCGTTCTTTTGTCCTACAACTATCTCTTCGACCAGTAGGGCTCTGTCCACTATAAACCTCAAATCTCCTGAAGGTACTATGCATACCCTATCTAAAATTGTAAGATTTAATCCCTTGGTAAACCTATTCACATGTAGCTTCTTGTCTCCCATGTATTCAACATAAGGTAGGAGATCAAGAAAATTGCCCTCATATTGGGCCCCTAAAATTCTTTAATGCTAGAGATCATGAAACTCATCGATGCAATGCTGCCTGAACTGCTCTGAAACATATCGCCTTTTGAAAATCTCAAGGAAAGCTCCCCAAGAAAGGGTATTAATCTCTATGTGTCACTTGGAATCTTCATGCATCCACCAAGTGGATGCTTGGTCTCTAAATAGAAGAATTGTGAACTTTATTTTTAAGGTTGTTTCCATAATTTTGCAACCCGAAACACCTCTCAAGGCTTAAATCCCAGCCTCTTCTCCTGTCCCATCTAATTCTCCTAAGAAGGGAGGTGGTTTGAGCCTCATCAACTCTATGATCTATTTTCCAATATCGGGGGTGCTTTATTAAGCCTTTAGACACCTCCCCTGGGAATACCCCCTAGTACTCCAATGGACTCTTCTTCCTGATCAGCCTGATTCTCTCCCATTCTAGGAGGTGGGATCCTTCTTCTCTCTCTCTACTAATTAATTGGTGGCATGTGGTCTAGAATAATCCCAGCCAAGTTTTGAAAGGCCAGCAGTAGTGCTGCATTAGGATTAGGAGGTGGTTCACGAGGTGGAATCTGATTTCCCCAATGATCCTCTACCTCAGGTCATACCTCCTCACAAGTTGCGAGAGTACATTTCTGACCACGTCCCTATCTACAGGCTTGACAAGTGACATGAGGCATCTACACAAACAAGACAAAGTTTAGCGATAACATAGTGTGTTAGATTCCCAATATTGCTAAACATGGCTCTGATACCAAAATATCATGCCCAAAAGTTGGGCAAAAGCATACCAACAAAAAATTTTAAAGCACGCTAAAGGAAGGCTACACTACCTCAAAGGTAACACTTGCACACAAAATGGTGTAGAAGAAAAACAACAAACAAAAAGGTTATACGAGGTAGGATAGCATTCAAAACTATCCTATAGGAATCCCTAAGCTACACGCTTTGATTGGCATGCAAACTAGGATAGTTGACTAAAAGTCAACTTGAGTTGACCAAAAGTCAACTATACTCTGAGTTACATGAAATGAAGTCTCTAGGGCCCACTAAGTCCTTAGGAAAACCCCTTGCATGCAAATTGAGACATTTGACCCAAAAGTCAACTATCTTCGAAAGGTGCAAAACTGAAATCCTATGGTCCAAGGAATACAAGGAACTCCTGGTGCAAAAATCAGGATGGTCAGACTAGGTTTGACCATGGTTGACCAAAA
Source organism: Thuja plicata (assembly GCA_018584345.1). Lineage (NCBI taxonomy): Eukaryota > Viridiplantae > Streptophyta > Pinopsida > Cupressales > Cupressaceae > Thuja > Thuja plicata. The sequence continues at coordinate 164,859 of MU227164.1, forward strand.
GTCAACTGTGCATGAAGCCAATCAAAGGATAACGATTAAACCCTAAAAGATGTATTTTGCAAAGATAAGGGGTTGTTATGACCCCCTTATCGATAATTATGTCAAAATAGTTTATTAAATAAATCTACGATTTAAATATTACATTAAGAATACTTAAATTAACAAAATTCCTTTAATAATTTCATTTTTTTAACATTTAAGAGAAAACTAATAAACTAATTTTTATTAACTAGATTAAATCATTTTAACTACTAATTTTAAATACTGAATAACAAATTACCCCTTAACAATATAATAGTCTATCATCAAGGAAAAACTATACTTTAAATGATGTTATTCCACTAAATAAACTTAGCTTAAAAATAGAATAATAACTAACTATTTAATCTATAAATAAAACAAAATCCTAATTTTAAATCTATTCTTAAAATAATTTTTAAATCATTATTTTATAAACTACATCCAATCTAAGAAATAATAAATTAAATCTAATCTACTCAATTATTGAATCAATATATAATTAAAATCTTATATATTAATTTAAAAGCAAATGTAATTAAAATTTTTATTTAAATAATAAAAAAAAAATCAAATTTAATTCCAATCTAAGAAAGTATCCAAATACCCTCCTTCCAAAAAATAATAATAAAACCTATACTTCTAACTTAAAATCAAATCAAATCTTGACTTAAAAACTAATTTAATATTTAAATCAAATCTAGTTAACAAATTGAGATTGCTGGGTTTAAACTAGCCTCCACTCTTCCCCAAAAGTTTTACAACAATTTGTGGATGATACATTCCTCTTTGGGAAAGCTTGCATTTGTGAAGCTAGAGAATGGAAATGCCTCCTGAATAATTACGAGATGGGGTCGGGTCAAGTGATTAACTACAACAAAAGAAAAATTTACTTCTTTAATAATGAATAGAGGACATAGATGAAAATTGTAGAATGTCTTGGCTGTAAGGGAGCTGCACTCTTGGATACTTACCTCAAACTCCCACTCATGGTGAAGGAGGTCTCTGATGAATTTTGGAACACCATATTGGAAAAACTGCAGAAAAAACTGGCTGGATGGAAAGGTAAGGTCCTTAGTAATGCTGGAAAAGTCCAATTACTTTCTGCTGCTCTACAAGGAATACCTGTTTATTTCCTGTCTCTTTTCAAAATTAATGATAGAATGATAGAGAAACTTGAGAAAATCCAGAGAAACTTTCTGTGGTCGGGGATGGAGGAAAAGTCTAGAATGAACCTAGTCAGCTGGGATACCGTCTATCAACCGAAGTTGGTGGGAGGTCTGGGAGTGAGAAAGATCAAGGACCTAAATAGGGCTTTGATAACTAAAGTGGGCTGGCAATTTTTCAAAGGAAATGTTGGCTGGATTAAAGTTATGAAGGCCAAATACTTCTCCAATGACCAATTCCCTTACGGTCAAAATTTACCCTCCGGCTCAAAAATCTGGAATTTCATTTATAGAAGAAAAGGAAATGGGTGGTTGGAAATGGTACCCAGATTCACTTTTGGGAGGACTGGTGGGTGGGGAAAAAACCCCTCAGATAGGAAAAGTTTTGATTAATCAAAGATAAATTGATTTCTCACTTTGGAGGTAAAGTCAGTAATTACATCGCACAAGATAGGAAATGGAAAGTTCTTGTTGATGCTTTTCTGGACCAGACTCAAGTGCCACCCTCTATAAGTGAAATTCAGAAGCTTATTGATGGAGTCAGGATTCCAATATCCCTTGTTGAGGAAAAATCCATTTGGTGTCATAACAAGTCAGGGGAGATCAAGGTGAAATCTTTTTATCTAAATAACTTAAAAGCTATGGTAGATGAAAAGAGCTGGGGGAAGGTTTGGATCCCCCAATTAATTCCCAAAATCAATTTTTTTGGTGGATTGCGCTCCATGGTAAAATTCTTACGCTAGATAACCTCTAGAAAAGAGGATTTCAATTGGTCAATAGATGTGCCCTATGTAAAATACATGTTGAGACTATCAACCACATCCTTATACATTGTCCCTATGCAACTCTTGTCTGGTCTAAAATTATGAGCAAACTGAGTATCAATTGGGTCTTCGTGGAGGATTTGGACCAATTCACCTACAACTGGGGGAACCTCAGGGAACATCCACTTATTAACACTCTTTGGAGACTATTACCCCTGCATGTTTGTTGGAGCCTTAGGAAGGAAACAAATAATAGGGTGTTCATAGGGAGGGAAAAAGATGTTGATGGGATAGTGAGGATGGCTATGAATATGCTGAAAGAAAACCTCAAAAATTGCCATTGGAAAATCCCCCCTTTCCCCCAAAGAAGTTTGAGTGTGCGTTGGCTAAGGAGTGGAAACTTCCTCCTTCCATCTATGATTTTGATTTCTCTAAGATTATGGCGAGAAGGAATACTAAGTGGTCCCCCTTGAAGGTTAATTTCACCAAACTAAACTTTGATGGAGTGACCTCCAAAGGATCTATTGTAGGTGGAGGTATCTTCAGAGAAAAAAATGGCAAAATGATTATTGCTTATGCGATAAATCTCAGGATGGGATCAAATAATGTGGCAGAAATCTTTTCCCTATTTTGGGGCCTAAATGTGGTGGTATCCTTGGGAATAAAAAGGTTGGTCATTGAGGGTGACTCCAAAATTATTATTGAAATGGTCAAGGGAAAATTTAGAGCTAGTCGGAGGCTGTCTAATCTACTACAGGACATCTGGTTGCTGCTCCCCAAATTTGACGATTTCAAAATTCAACACATATTTAGAGAGGGAAATGTGGTGGCTGACAAGCTGATAGCCATGGGTCTTAATCAACAAGGCTTAAGGCACTGGAGAAATTTGGGCTCCCTTTCCAAGAAAACTACCTTGCTTGTCAAAAAAAAAGTATTTAAACTATGGAGTACAAGGACGCTTTTGATTAGATACAAAAAGGCGGCAGAAAAGATCACAATGAATGGTGTGAATTCAAATTTTAAAAAATTCATGGGAAAGGATTTTAATACTAATAGAATTCTAAAAAGATGGGCTCTTAATGTCAATTTTGGAAAATTAAATCGATCAGATTTCCACAATCCATTGAGTTTATAGCTAGATTTCTGGTGTTGATTGTGTGTGTTTTTAAACATTGTGTGGTGTTGATGCTTAAAAACACACACAATCAACACCAGAAATCTAGCTATAAATTTTGGAAAAATTACAAGCTTTTTCAAATTTGGAGCTAACGTGGGGAAAACCACGAGCTGGAAAGAGCTTGACAAGATGGAAGGGTTTAAGTGGTGCATTAATTATGGGAAAGGAAATCATTTCATGATACACAAAATCTCTGCTATCACTCCAGCCAACCATGTGATTGGTACTCACCAAATCATTAAGATGATAGAAAATATCCCCACCTGGTTATTCACTTTGAGTAATTCCACCTTCTGGTGCTGTGATTTTTGCATTTTCTACAAGACGTTGGTTAATTGGGTTCTGGGTAGAGGTGTGAAATGTGGAATTTCAGTGGAATCATAGGAAGAAGGGAACCTTGAGTACAACTCCAACATGGGTGCTGACATGGTGCAGATGGAACCTCCTAAAATTGAGGATGGGTTCCTCAATAACCAGTGTACGGTGACCTACCTAAAGAAGGGTGGTTTCTATCCTTTCATGGAATCTATGGGAGGCTATGATGAGATAATCTCCATGCAACTGGTGAAAACTTGGACGGAGCATAAGGTTATAATTAATGGTATTACCTTTGAGGTAAATGAAGAAGTTATAGCCCAGGCTATGAGGCTATCTACTGAAGTGAAAAAATGGAAAAAAAATAATGAAGAGTCGAGATGAGTCTGGTAAGCTGAGATTCTTCAAAAAGATGGAGGTCCTGATTCCAGTCCATGGAGGGTTCAAAAGGGAGGCACTACCAGACCCATGGAATGAGGTTTGTCTCGTCCTCATGAAGTATATTACCTTGGAAGGCCACTTCGACACCTGCTACAACTACCATCTCCCATTGCTAAACCACTTTAGGTACAATGGCACCATCTCCTTCCCCTTTTATCTGCTTCACTCCCTCGAAGCTACGGTCATGGATGTTAAGGAAAAATTAAAAACTAGGAAGAACTATCAAATTATTCACCAAGGGCTTATTCTTTGCCTCTACAATTTCCATCTTGCTTTATGCCCCCTAGAATTGTCTCTCTATAGCGCATTACCACACCGTCTACAAAGGTTCCTTTGGAGGAGATGGTCTCCCAATCCAACCCCTCTTCTTCCTCCAAAACCCCAGTGAAGAAGGTCAAAATGGAGTCTGGGGGGAACCCAAATCACTATCGACTCTGAGGGAGAGGAGGATGATAATGATAGTAGACAGAGGTCCCATAGAATTTCTATCAACACCCACTACAAGAATAAAGTGGTTAGGAAGAGGTACCTTGAAGATGAGGAGGAAGAGGAAGACTCGGAGAAGGAGGATGGAAAGATGAAAAACACCAGTGGGAACACAAAAAAGGGGAAGAAAAGAAAGATTAAGGAGTGCAAAAAAGGAAAAAACCTCCAAGATATGGGATGGAGAAGAGAAAAGCCAACCCCAAATTTTAGCTAGCTTCATTTTTCCCACCATGGATATTTCTAAGAAGAAACTATTTGAAGACAAGGCTGAGGACTTGCAGCCTACGACCCCCACACCAATGAAAAACCCCAAGGTTTTTAGGGAAAACAAAGAAGAGAATCTGAAGGTTAAGGAAGCGGATATCAAGAGCATGCTAGATGTAGTGAGTGATATTTCCCAACTTCAGAAGGATTTTAAAGCTCTTTATACCTCCTCCCTTGATTTTGTCTCCAAGAAGGATCTATGGGAGGTCAAGGAGGAAATTAAAAAGTTAGGTGAAAGCTTCAACAGGGTGGCTGGGTTTGTGGTTAAGTTTATGCATTCGGCTGCTACCACGCTACAACTACTACAAATGGTGAAGGTGGCTACTCTAGGAGAAGAACACAAGAACAAGAAGTTATTCCAATTCCTCATGGAGGATTGGCTCAAGCTGCTGCTAAACAATAGGGGTAAAAGCCCCAAGTAGCCTTCTTGGTTTTCATGCTTTTCTTTTCTATTTGGATCCATTGGTTGGCCACTGTGGGCCTTTTTGTGTTTCTACTAAACTTATATTTCTGGTTTGATTTTAATTCCTACTTTGATGTTAAACTTAATCACTCTGATACTTACTTCCACAGACTAGTTACCAGCTTCAAGGTGAAGCCGGGGTCTATTAGGATCAACAAGCTGGTTACCAGCTCTAGGTTGGAGTTGGGGCATGTTAGTTTTAATTTTTGGTTTCTGATTTTAAAAAAGGTATTGGCTGAGGGCTTGCTAACCCTAGTGGTGTGCTAGTTGTCTGCACTTCTCATGCTAGTCATGTTTGTTCAAGTCAACCCCCTTGTCTTGGCTACTTTTTTAATCAAAAACAAATCAATAGTAAAATGAAAAGAAACAAATCTAATTTAAAATTAAGATCTACTCTATCCAATTAATTATGAACCATATAAATATAAGTTAATAAAATAAGATAACTTAATTATTAAATAAATTCATTTCCTTACTAAAGTCAAAACTAATTTATAATAATATATAAATTTAATCTAAAACATGTAATAAAACTATCTATCCATTTTAATCATCATCTCTAAAACATTTCATACAAAACCCTAGGAATCCTTATGACTAATGAAGCAAGGAGATAGAACAATAATCTTTCCACTGTCTTATTTACAACAAATATCTATCTTACTTTAAAAATTAAATCTACACTTAAACAAAACTAAATTAAAACATTTAAAACCATGCAAACAATCTAAATGCTGAAACATATGATTTTAAAACTTGTAGGGAGGCTGAAAGATTTCAAGCGGTAGAAAAAGTTAAGGCTGGAGCGAGGGACTGCTGCCGAAACTAGTTTAAAAATAAAAAATAAAACCCGCGTTAATCTTTATTGGTTTTATTAATTTATATAATGTTACTTATTTTATATATAAACATACACATAGCAAAATAAAAGATTAATTTAAAAGACTGGTGAAGAAAAATTCTCTGAGACAAAATAGAGACTATAAGGAAAAATCATTTTTTTAATTTTATTTCATTTTTAAGTTCTATAATCTAATCCCCACAACCTGGTGGAAACAAATTTTTAATAAGAGCATTTTTTTTTTGAAGAATTTTCCAGAATTATTTTTCTCAAAGTGTGGAATAATAATATATTGTTTTTACTCAAGAACACCAACTAAAATTATTCACTTAAACTTCCATTTATTTGCAATAAAGAATATATTTATTTTACCATAATCATAAATAGGATTCAAAATAATTTTATAGGTAAATCTCTAAACTTCCAAATTACATTTGCACAAGTAGATGATTCAAAGGACCTTTTTTTTTAAAAACAAGGAACAAATTTAAAAGGTAAGAGATTTATTTCTTTTACAAGGATTCTCTTTTTTTTGTAGCAATCAATGTCATCTTACTACTAGAATATTAAAAATCTAAGTAGTATAAATTTATATATTAAGCCACAATAGTCCATAAGACTTAAAAGAATCTTATAAAAAAATTATACAAGGTTACAATGCTATAAAATTTAGTTATTTCCATCTTTCTCTCAAAGATAAATTGCAAGTTCATGCTTCCAACAGAAACCTGTGATGTCATAAGGTTGACCATGGAGGCTCACCTCCCAACCTAGGCCTTTGCAAGGCCACCCGCGAGGTTGGGGATCCAGAAATAAATAGAAACTCACAAACTCACATAAACAAACATAAATAAAACTCACATTTAAAACTTCCCAATACATGGTAGAAAAAAAGGAAGGTCTCTAAGATGCCTTCTTGAAAATAGGGGTAGTGGTAGACCTCATAGTAGGAGAAAACCAAGTATACAAATAGAAACATCAAGCCACACATGGACTTAGAATGACCATCTTCATAATATGTAGTCATGAAATATACCTCCTTATGCCTCCCAAAAGCCCTCAAGCCATACTTGGAATAATGGGTATCGTGAGACCCCATGTCTTTCCCTCCACACATGGGAGACTCTACACTAAACTAGATTCATTTCCTACCACCCCCCTAAAGGTTACTCCACCCTCCCAAGGGTGAGTGTGCCTTGAATAATCTCATTCAAAAATATCTTACAAATAAATCATAATAAAATAAAACTCTAAAAAATCAACTTTAAAATAACTTAAAATTTACATAGTACTCCATTAATGGAGTTTCAAGCTCAAGAACATGAAAAACCATGAAAACATATGATAAAAGGTGACCAACATTACTCCAAAGCTAAAGTAGGTTGAAAATTGGTGAGGAGATATCCTTCCTATCCCTCTTCTCCAAAAGCTCCTTCAATTCTAAAATTTGTCTCTAAGGGTAGAGAGTGGGTGAACACCCAACTCATCCTAGAACCTTCCCTAAATAAGAAAACCTCAAACATGACCAAGACTAACTAAATGGTTAGGTGACCCTAACCATCCAATTATTTCCACTTCCCTTCATTCTCCATGAATGGAGTTAAATGCAACTTGGAAAGAAGAGAGAGGTTAATCAAAGTTACACAACTCCTCAAATTTTCTCAAGTTTGAAAATGATAATTTAGGGGAGAAATTGATTTTAGAGGGTCATTAATGATTTAAAATGACCCCTAACCCCTAGTGTACCAAGTTAGGTAGCAAAAAATGACCTTGATTACCTGCTGGGAGCTTAAAAGACCCTCCTAAACTATACCTAAAGTTAACCTATAAATTTCTAAGTCAAGTTGACCATCTAGAATCTTCTAGCCTTGGGAAAGATTTAGTACTACACTTAGGAAACCTTAGTTAACCCTACACCTAACCATGGTTCACATAAATAGCCATGTCAATATTAATTGCAACACTTTCCAAAATTGGCACATTAAATTAAAACAAATGACATGGCTTAATCACATTAACATTAACTAATTGAAATACAAACATGCAAACCACATTTTTAAATAAAAAACATATACAATGAGGTTCATGTTTCTTTATATAAACAGGACCTTGGGATGCATGAAATTTCACATAGGTTCCAATAATGGGTCCTCAATTCAGATCCATGGTCAACTATCCCTACACACTCATTGCACACATCAGTAGGTCCAAAACAATATGATATAAAAATATAATATGACATCAATAATTCATTGCATATAACTATATCTGAATTCAAACTTAAATAAGCATAGCATTAGTTTCCTAAACCAAATTCCATCACAATAACCTCTACTCAATAGATCTCATAGATGACATCATCATAACTAAAATTAAATCAAAATATATGGTATCTCAAGTGTACCCTGATTACATAATCAGGTACTAAATATATAACATAGGATTCCACAGATCCTCAAATACATAAAAGTCTCAAAAAATCAAAGTATGTCTAAATACATAATCATTGAAAGCATAGAAAGCACTGAAATCATAACAAAATAAAGTAGTGAAACAAGGACTGTCTGAGGTAGGTCTCACATCCACCCCCTCTAGGTATGAACTACTCCTAGAGTTCATTGAAGAGGTGAGGGTACTGAGATCTAATTTTCTCTGTGTCCTTTCAATGGATTATAACCTCATCATAGAAATATAATTGGACCCTAACCTTGTCTAGCCCCTACCTTAAAGTGCAAGGATTCATCGAGTCATAATATAGATGGGCTCCATAGCCAACTAGTCACCCAACTCCACCTAAGGTCTCAAAGATGGTGGTCTAATACTCCACTAGGCGGTTATCAACTGCTGCAAAAACCATGTGAGACTTTCCCCTATCCTGAACTTTCAGCTCGTACATCATTACACACTAAGTACCACCCTAAAAACATTCTCTAGCCAAGTGACCCATGGCACCACAAGTGTAACATGGCACACGTGACTAAAATTGAACACCTGAAGACCTAGAGTACTGGGAGCTTGAAGCCCTAGAGGACTCATTATACAGACCCCTAGAGGAATGATGAGTCCATGTCGGGGGTGTGCTTGGCACCTGTGACCTCTGGTCCTGCTGAGAGTGATGTGGTTGTTGTTGTTGTTGTGGGGCCCTGAATGTCCCTGAGGAGTTCCTCTAATTAGAATTCCATGAGGATCTCTAATTTCTTGTAGCCTGAGGTATGGGATTATGGTTCATAGACCTATCCCTAACATTATGTTGTCCTCCAACTATCTCTTCAGCCACTAGGGCTTTGTCCACTAGAAACCTCAATCTCCTTAAGGTACCATGTGTATCCTGTCTGAAATCACAAGATTTAATCCCTTGATAAAACTATTCACCTAGATTTTCTTGTCTCCCATGTATTCAACATAAGGTAGGAGATCAAGAAACTTTCCCTCATATTAGGACACTAAAATTCCTTGTTGCCGGAGATCATGAAACTCATCGATGCGATAATGCCTGAACAGCTCTGAAACATATCACCCTTTGAAAATATTGAGGAAATCTCCCCAAGAAAGGGTATTAATGTCTATGTGTCCCTTGGAATCCTCATGCCTCCACCAAGTGGATGATTGGTCTCTAAATAGAAGAATTGGGAACCATGCTCTAAGGTTGTTGCCATAATTCTGTAACCCAAAACACCTCTCAAGGCTTAAAAGTCAAGCCTCTGCTCCTACCCCATCTGCTTCTCCTAAGAAGGGAGGTTTTTTGAGCCTCATCAACTCTATGATCTGGTTTCCAGTATCGGGGGTGCTCTATTGAGCCTCTGGGCACCTCCCCTAGGAATACCCCCTGGTACTCTAATGGACTCTTCTTCCTGATCAGCCTGATTCTCTCCCATTCTAGGAGGTGGGATCCTGCTTCTCTCTTTTTGTTGATTAACTGGTGGCATGCGGTCTAGAATAAGCCTGACCAAGTTCTGAAAGGCCAGTAGTAGTGCTGCATTAGGATTATTAGGTAGTTTTGCAGATGGAATTTGATTCCCCCATGATCCTCTACCATAGGTAGTTCCTCCTCACGAGCTAAGGGAGTACATTTCTGGCCACATCCCTATCTATGGGCCTGATGAGTGATAGGAGGCATCTACACAAAAAAGACAAAGTTTAGCGATAATGTAGTGGGTTAGGTTCTCAATGTTGCTAAACATTGCTCTAATACAAAAATGTCATGCCAAAAAGTTAGGTAAAAACACACCAACAAATTTTTTAAAGCACGCTAAAGGAAGGCTACACTACCTCAAAGGTAACACTTGCATGCAAAATGGTGTATAAGAAAAACAAAAAATGAAAAGGTTATATGAGGTAGGATAGCATTCAAAACTATCCTACAGGAATCCCTAAGCTACATGCTTCGATTGGCCCACAAACTGGAATAGTTGACTAAAAGTCAATTATACTCTGAGTTATGTGAAAGGAAGTCTTTAGGGCCCGTTAATTCCTTAGGAAAACCCCATGTACGTAAATCAAGATAGTTGACCAAAAATTCAACTATCTCTGAGAGGTGAAAAACTAAAATCTTATGGTCCAGGGAATACAAGGAACTCTTGGTGCGAAAATCAGGACGGTCAGACTAGGTTTGATCATGGTTGACCAAAAGTCAATTGTGCATGAAGCGGATCAAAGGGCAACGATAAAACCCTAAAAGATGTATATTGCAAAGATAAAGGGTTGTTATGACCCCCTTATCGATAATTACGTCAAAATAGTTTATTAAATAAATCTACAGTTTAAATATTGTATTAAGAATACTTAAATTAACCAAATTCTCCTAATAATTTAATTTTTTAACATTTAATAGAAAACTAATAAACTAATGTTTTTTAAATAGATTAAATAATTTTAACCTTTAATTTTAAATACTAAATAACAAATTACCCCTTAACAATATAATAATCTATCATCAAGGAAAAACTATACTTTAAATGATGCTAGTCCACTAAATAAACTTAGCTTAAAAATAGAATAATAACTAACTATTTAATCTATAAATAAAAAAAAATCCTAATTTTAAATCTATTCTTAAAATAATTTTTAAATCATTATTTTATAAACTACATCCAATCTAAGAAATAATAAATTAAATCTAATCTATTCAATTATCGAATCAATATATAATTAAAATCTTATATATTAATTTAAAAGCAAATCTAATTTGAAATTTTATTTAAATAATTTTTAAAAAAATCAAATTTAATTCCAATCTAATAAAGTATTCAAATACCCTCCTTCCAAAAATACTAATAAAACCTATACTTCTAACTTAAAATCAAATCAAATCTTGACTTAAAAACTAATTTAATATGTAAATCAATTCTAGTTAACAAATTAATAATAAAATGAAAAGAAACAAATCTAATTTAAATTTAAGATCTACTTTATCCAATTAATTCTGAACCATATAAATATAAGTTAATAAAAGAAGCTAATTTAATTATTAAATAAATTCATTTTCTTACTAAAGTCAAATCTAATTTATAATAATAAATAAATTTAATCTAAAACATGTAATAAAACTATCTATCTATTTTAATCATTATCTCTAAAACATTTCATACAAAACCCTAGGAATCCTTATGACTAACGAAGCAGGGAGATAGACAAACAATCTAAATGTTGAAACATCAAGTGGCGGCGGAAGTTAAGGTTGGAGTGAGGGAGTGTCGTTGAAACGAGAATGCATTTTAAAAAAATAAAATAAAACCAACGTTAATCTTAATTGGTTTTATTAATTTATATAATGTTACGTATTTTATATATAAACATACACATAACAAAATAAAAGATTAATTTAAAAGACCGGTAAGAAAAATTCTCTTAGACAAAACAAAGACTATAAGGAAAAATCATTTTTTTATTTTTTTTTTCATTTTTAAGTTCTATAATCTAATCCCCACAACTTGGGGGAAACAAATTTTTAATAAGAGCATTTTTAAAAAAAATATTTTCTAGAATTATTTTTCTCTAAGTGTGGAATAATAATATATTATTTTTACTCAAGAACACCAACTAATATTATTCACTTAAACTTCCATTTATTTGCAATAAAGAATATATTTATTTTACCATAATCATAAATAGGATTCAAAAGAATCTTATAGATAAATGTGTAAAATTCTAAATTATATTTGCACAAATATATGATTCAAAGGACTTTATTTTTTTTTAAACAAGGAACTAATTTAAAAGGTGAGATTTATTTATTTTACAAGGATTTTTTTTTTGTAAGCAATCAATGTCATCTTACTATTAGGAGATTAAAAATCTAAGTAGTATAAGTTTCTATATTAAGCTACAATAGTCCATAAGACTTACAAGAATTTTAACAAAGATTACATAATATAATTACCAAATTTTCCTTTCACTTTAATAAATAAAGAAGGAATAAATTTTCCATCTAAAGCTCCATATATCAAGGAAATGAAATATAAAAAAATTATACAAGGTTACAATGCTATAAAATCCAATTATTTCCATCTTTCTCTCAAAGATAACTTGTAAGTTCGTGCTTCCAATAGAAACCTGTGATGTGATAAGGTTGACCATGGAAGCTCACCTCCCAACCTAGGCCTTTGAAAGGCCACCCCCAAGCTTGGGGACCCAGAAAGGAACAGGATACAAACAGGAACTCGCAAACTCACATAAACAAACATAAATAAAACTCACATTTAGAATTTCGCAATACATGGTAGAACAAAAGAAAGGTCTCCAAGAGGCCTTCCTAAAAATAGGGGTAGTGGTAGACCTCACAGTAGGAGAAATTCAAGTATACAAAAAGAAACATCAAGCCGCACATAGACTTGGAATGACCATCTTCACAAGATGTAGTCATGAAATATACCTCCTTATACCCCCCCCAAAAGCCCTCAGACCATACTTGGCATCATGGGTATCGTTAAACCCCATTTCTTTCCTTTAAAACATGGGAGTCTCTACACTAAATATGAGTCATTTCCTACCACCCCCTTCAAGGTTACTCTTCCCTCCAAAGGGCGAGTGTGCCTTGAAGAATCTCATTCAAAAATATCTTACAAATAAATCACAACAAAATAAAACTCCAAAAACTCAACTTTAAAAAAACTTAAAATTTACAAATGACTCCATTAATGGAGTTTCAAGCTCAAGAAAATGAAAAACCATGAAAACATATGATAAAATGTGACCAAACTTAATCCAAAGCTAAAGTGGGTTGAAAATTGGTGAGGAGATATCCTTCTTGTCCTTCTTCTCCAAAAGCTCCTTCAATTATGAAATTTGTCTCTAAGGGTAGAGAGTGGGTGAGCACCCAACTCATCCTATAACCTTCCCTAAATAGGCAAACCTCCAACATGACCAATACTAAGCCAAATATGAGGTGACCCTAACCATCCCTTTCTTCCCACTTGCCTTCATTCTCCATGAATGGAGTTAAATGAAACTTGGGAAGAAGAGAGAGGTTAACCAAAGTTACACAAATACTCAAATTCGCTCAAATTTTAAAATGAGACTTTAGGGGAGAAATAAATGAGTTTATAGGCTCATTAATAACTGAAAATAACCCCTAACCCCTACGGTACCAAGTTGGGTAGCTAAAACTGACCTTGGTTAACTTCTGGGAGCCTAAAAGACCCTCCTAAACTACACCTAAAGTTAACGTATGGATTTCTAAGTCAAGTTGACCATCTAGAATCTTCTAAATTTGGGTAAGATTTGGTACTACACTTAAGAAACCTTAGTTAACCCTACACCTAACCATAGTTCACATAACTAGCCTTTTCAATATTAATCACAACACTTCCCAAAATTGGTACATTAAATTAAAACAAATGACATGACTTATTCACATTAACATTAACTAATTGAAATATACACATGAAAATCACATTTATGAATAAACCACATATACAATAAGGTTCATGTTTCTTTAAATAAATAGGACCTTGAAATGCACAAAATTTCACATAGGTTCCAATACTGGGTCCCCGATTTAGATCCATGGTCAACTATCTTTGCACACTCATTCCATACATTAGTAGGTCCAAAACAACATGATATAAAAATATACTATGACATAATTAATTCATTGCATATAACTATATTTGAATTCAAATTTAAATAAGTATAACATCAGTTTCCTAAACCAAATTCCATCACAATCACCTCTACTCAATAGATCTCATAAATGACATCATCCTAACTAAAACTAAATCAAAACATATGGTATTTCAAGTGTACCATGATTACATAACCAGGTACTAAATATATAACCCTGAATTCTATAGATCCTCAAATACATAAAAGTCTCCAAAAGTCAAAGTATATCTAAATACATAATCACTAAAAGCATAGAAAGCACTGAAAGCATAACAAAATAAAGCAGTGAAACAAGGACTGTCTAAGGTAGGTCTCACACAATCAATCCATTATTGGCCCCCAAGATGCAGTAGGAGTTAACAAAACTCAGAGATGCTAGGATAATAAAGCCAATTAGACATTCTTCTTGGGTATCTAATCTGGTGCCAGTCAGAAAGAAGAATGGCGCTATCAGATTGTGTGTAGATTTCAGAAACTTGAATGTAGCCTCTTTAAAAGATAACTATTCTTTTCCAAACATGGAGGCAATTCTACAAAGGGTTACTAGTTGTGAACTCTTATCCATGATGGATGGATTTTATGGTTATAACTAGGTGTTGGTTCAGGAGTTTGAACATTTCAAAATAACATTTACTACCCCATGGGGTACATATGTGTATGTGAGGATGTCATTTGGTCTGATGAATGTAGGCGATACTTTTCAAAGAGCCATGGATGTAGCTTTCAAAGATTTTGTAAATATAATTATGGTGGTGTATCAAGATGACCTGACTGTGTACTCCAAAAAAGATGAGGATCATTATAAACATTTGGAGAATATTTTTGCTAAAGCCTCAGAGTATGGAATTTCATTAAACCCTAAGAAATGTCACTTTGGTGTGACAAAGTTGAAGTTATTAGGAAACATAGTATCAAAGGAAGGAGTCATAATTGACCCTGAGAGGGTAGAGACCATTAATAAATTTTTGCCTCACAAGAACATCAAGGTTGTACAGTCTTTCCTTAGAAAGGTGAATTTTGTAAGAAGGTTCTGTTGGAATTATATTGAGATGATGTATTGAGAGGGGAGGGGTGAATCAGTACTTATAAAACTTTTCTTGGCTAGCCCATTAACCCTTAATCATCAATTTGTAAATTATCTTATCTAACTGTTCATGTTTCTTTATGTATATGCAATCATATCATAAATTCTTTAGTATGTAATCATAACATAAACATTCATGAAAATAGATAACACATAATACAAGATATGATATCGCAGAAAACTCTTGTTAGAAAGTAAAAACTATTGTGGGGATTGTTACCCACAAGACTTCACTATTTGTAGATAAGAAGGGGCCGGTTAAGGCTTACAATTGGTCACTTCTTATGACCTACTATGTTAGGAGTATTACAGTGGAGACCTATTAAGATCTAATTTGTTTGAAGCTTTAGAAACACTATTAAGTGTGCACTCTGTTAAGAGATTTGTAAAGAATGGTTAAGTCCACCTTCTGCAAAAAGATTTTATATGTGATGCACTTGTTATAATATAACTACACAAGTCTTTGATCTGATGATGTATGCAATCTTCAATTGCTGATAACATATCCAATTAAGCTTCATACATATAAGTAATCATCCTTCCATGATTGAATAATACCTTTATCTAATCGTCAATAGCCTCTGTGTGTTCTTGACAAATGATGTGATTTATTTCTAAACTTTGCATGAATTCTGCCTTCTACTCCTTAGATGCTCTTCATGGCTATCAACAACAATGAATTCATATTTCACAATTGATTTTAACATTTATTTATACTAGATTTAAGCTCAATTATTTATTCACGCTTCATAAGTTAACTCTAGATCCAAGGTTTACAACTTGACCTTGATCTTTAGTTACATATGTTTTAGATTTGTTAGGATGATTTAAAACATTTACATAAAGCTTTCTTGAACCTCAAGTTATGAATTAAAAAAAATTAAAATTCTATAAATAGAATTACATTTCTTTATCTGAAGTGTAAAAATTAGATCCACAAATTGCAGGTTCTCTAACTAACTATCAGTTCTAACGGTCAGTTTTCTTGGTCGTTGGTGTTCCTTTCTTGAACTGGTCGATGGGTGTGCCTTTTCTATTCCATCAGTTTTGTTCTCAAAACTATGTCGCTGGTGATTCTTGTAGTCATCGGTGATGCTTGTCAATTCCATACTTGGCATTTTTTATGACCTTTGTGTTTTTTCGGGTATGCTTGTTGTTTTTTGATAATGCTTGTAGTCCGTCGGTGATATTTGTAGTCTGTCGGTGATCTTTTTCAATGTTTTTCACTAAGTGTACTAATGGAAAAATTAATATCATCAATCTCCCCCTTTGAAATTAGTATCAAAAACATGATATGTGCAACATACTGAGTGTATTAGTATGTACACCTGTGTATACTCCTTCCTTAGTCATTTGAATGACTCTCCCTATGTATATGCCGGTAAGTGTAAGTATATATACATATCCTTATGTACTTTTATTTTCCTCTCTTTTTATGATATACATAACTTTATTTGTATATATGTTCCTTCTGTACATACAATATACATTTCCTTTCCTCCTTTTTTGATTCTAAAGGAAAAGGTACTTACAACTTGTTAAAAAGGTGGGAATGTGAGAACTTGATTTCCTCCATCATCTTTTCCCATTTTTCCTTTATCATTTCTAGAGCCATGTGCTATAGTGAAATCCTTACATGTATATCATAGATACTGTCTACTATAGACATCTCAGGGGTTGGTATAAGATTTTTTACATAAAAAATATGCTGTTGTAAAATAGTAAGATTAGGCAGAATATGTGTCTGTAGTTCGGTAATCTCACCTCAGAGTTGTGTTTTAGCATCCCATATTTCTTTCCATAGCTTGTTCACCTCTATGACCATGTCATGATGTGAGGTTAGGCTTTGTGCACTAGTTGTGACATTGGAATCTATCTCTGTTAGTTTGTCACTATTTTCTTTTGTAAATTTCTCAAGTGTGCAAATCTTTTGAACTAAGGTGATTGCTTCAGAAATCATTGGCTCTAATTTATCAGTGAGTTTATAGAGCTTTACGTTGTTCAATGCCACTTTTTGGATGAATTTGTCAATTAACTTGTATTGATATTTCTTCTCTACTTATTCTTCTGTAGCTTGCTCTGCATCTATACTTTGCTCTATGATGGCATCGGTAAGAACAACAATTTGTTCCTTAACTGTAGCATTTTATTCAAGTTGTACTTCAAGAATAAGTTGTTGGAGTATATATTTTGCTTTGTCAAGTGCCATTCTCAATAGTCATGTTCAATCTGAACTTGTCCATTGCTCTGATCTTTTCTCTCAAGTCTTTAAGCGTTTCAAGAGAGAGACTTAGCTCTAATACCAATTTTTAGAATTATATTGAGATGATGTACTGAGAGGGGAGGGGTGAATCAATACTTATAAAACTTTTCTTGGTTAGCCCATTAACCCTTAATCATCAGTTTGTAAATTATCTTATCTAACTGTTCATCTTTCATTATGTATATTCAATCATATCATAAATTCTTTAGTATGTAGTCATAACAAAAACATTCATTAAAATAGATAACACATAACATAAGATATGATATTGCAAAAAAACTCCTGTTAAGAAGTAAAAACTACGGTGGGGATTGTTACCCAAAAGACTTCACTATCTGCAGATAAGAAGGGGCTAGTTAAGGCTTACAATTAGTCACTTCTGATGACCTACCCTGTTAGGAGTATTACAGTGGAGACCTATTAAGATCTACTCTGTTTGAAGCTTTAGCAACATTGTTAAGTGTGCAGAGATTTGTAAAGAATGGTTAAGTCCACCTTCTACAAAAGGATTTTAGATGTGATGCACTTGTTAGAATATAACTACATAAGTCTTTGATCTGATAATGTATGTAATCTTCAATTGTTGATAACTGTAGACACCCTAAAATGGACAAGCTTGCAACTTTACATTAAAAACACTAATTTTCATCTATTAATTAATGGTTTCTTAATCATTAATTAATCATCTATTTTCTTCTAAATTCATTTCTCAAATCATCTAATCCAATCTCCAAAATTAATTAAATAATTAATTTTATTTAATTAATTAAATAATTAATTTTATTTAATTAATTAAGCTTTAATTGATTAATTACCATTATTTAATTAATTAAACTCAATTTCCTATAGTTTAAATCAAATATTTAAACTTACTAATTA
>MU227164.1:204245-225904 GCA_018584345.1 Thuja plicata
GTTAATTTAAATTAATCAATGTAACTGATTTGATTTAATTAATGGTTGTTTTGGTGAATCCAATTAGATGCTAGAGGTAGTTTGAATGAGTTTAATATTTGATGGTATTAATGCAGTTGAATTTAATCATGAAATTGGATTTATTAATGGACGAGATGAGTTTAACTTATGCATATGGATGGTCATATAGATGATAATGTTATTCACTTATGTTTATTTTTAAGTCCTTCAGGACATTTTGGTTTCTATGCATCTTATGGATCTCTTGTACTTGTATATGTTGTTATCTGGGACATTAGACGACTTAGTATGTATACAGAGGCTGGGGGGAGTCTTTATTATTTCTATTACTTCATGGTGTGTGTGTTGTCAGATATTACCCTAAACTAACCATGATGACCCTTTTGATTATGTACCTGTGTGTGTACCTATGTGAGACCGTTCTTATGTATGAGATATTGATTTGGGGTACACTAGGGTTGTGACCTATGCTAGATCTGTTAGGATCTATGAGCCTAGGGTAGGTTACCTAAATACGTAGTAGGAGGTGGCTTACAATAAGTTCTGTGTTCGTAAGAGACTACAGGATTGCTTATTATGGAGTTTCTTAATAAGTGATAACTAAAGACATATTTGAGAGATTAAAATGAATTAATAAGATGTGCCCTCACCCATGCTTGAGTGCTAGTATAGGCTAAGATGGTGTTTTGAAGATGTTATTTGCCCTGCGAGGTACCTGACATAGTTAGTAGGCCTTGTCAGTATGAGAGGACATTGGCTCCGTGTATCGTCACTTGGGTGCCGAAATTTGTTGGATTATCTGGGCTGAACTTAAGGGTAGACGTACATGATGACACCTTCCTTTATACATGCTAGACTTCCTACATTGTCAGTTGCCTCTGGACTAGTGAGTCTTACCTTTTATGATGATTAGTATATCGGATTAAAGAGATTCAGGATCCCTTGCTTAGTGGTTGTTCCTTCTTGGTTTTGGATATCTGATTGGGATCTGTTGTTATCTCCTCAGCACGGTGGGGTGGACCTTTGTGGTTCCACACAGATGGGTGGTAGTGATTCTTTGCCCATTGAGATTCGATGTCCTTGTACCAGGTGCTTGATGGTTCTTTGCAGATGAGCTCTTTATGTTCCTTCATCATTTATTATGTAATTTCATTATTGTTATCTTGTATTAGTGTATCACATGTGATACCTAATCTAAAAATTGTAATATTAAGTAGTTTAGAGTGATTACCACATACTATGTGACATGTGCAGTGGATGTGTGTTATGGGGGTTTCATGGTTATCCATGAGGATTGTAATTATGGTTATGTAAGTTGTATTTATTATGATTAATCAGATGGAATCTTTTGTTATATTTTTAGTTGTGTTTTTCTTTAAGTAATTCAACATCATGGGTCCCTTGAGTCATGTAATCTATGTGAGTGTAAGACATGTGTATAAATGGTAATCGCTTCCACATGATTGTATGTTTCTTTATATTAACTTTTAAAAAAAAATTATTTAGCACAAATAGTGACATGTTCTAGGTTAATCTCTCTTGGGTTCCCTGGCGGGGCGTTACATTCTGTTAGGTATGCTTACTATTTACCAGTAATGCTTGTAGTCTTTCGGTGATCTCTGTAGTCTTTCGGTGATCTTTTTCAATGTTTTTCACTAAGTGTACTAATGGAAAAATTAATGTCATCAAGTTCATTGCCAACTTTATGGAAATAGTCAAACCCATAGTCAAGTTGCTAAAGAAAAATGCTAATTTTTCTCTAACTTTGGAAGCATCCTCATGGCCTGGGAATGGGATTTGGACATCCATTAATGATCCATAGGTAACATGTATACAAATGTGGAATTATAGATAGGGTTGGTGACCTTTTTGATAGAATACCTCAACTAAAAGCATGATTGTGGGATATGTGCAAAATGACTTTGTTAAAGAAACCTTCGTAAAAATGCAATTACCAGGTGTAAAACTACAACCTTTCTTTGAATCCATGTATACAAAATGTAAGCACATGGACAATGCACTAGACTATTTGTCAGTGTGCTATATGCACAAGTGGATTTGTTTAAAAGACCTAAGAAACTATCACAAAATTGGAAGGTGTAACACCAAATTCCCAACCCTTTCCTAGAAGAGAGAGCATGGGTAGAGGAAGAGGCACCATAAGGAGAAAAGGAAGAGAGAAGGAAATGACACAATAGACCTGCACAAGAGATAACAATTGCATAGATTTAAAACAGAGCTATTGATTGGAATTTAGGGGACATAAAAAAGAATTTGGGGAAAAAGACCAAAAAAATGAAAATTAGTAATTTGAGAAGGCACAGACATTGCTTAGAAGTATGAAGAAACCATCAATACCAAGCCATCTTGGTAATGGTTGGGAAGATAATTAAATGCAATGAGAAGTTAGAAAAGTCAAAATGATAAGGACAAGAGATGTTAGCATTGATAGAGGGAGAAGGTGAGGCAATGAAAAACATATGTTGATTATAAAATGCAATTAAAGTTAGTGAATTCAGTGGGAGACATCATGGGCTTTGGGTTATGACATAGGGAGAAGGATGATAGGGCCTAGGGAACACCCAAAACCATTCAACTTGCAGAAACAATGCGGAAATAATACAACACAGTGAGAGAAGAGAAATGCAGAGATATTTTATTATTAATCTGATCAAAATCAATACATGCCAGGTTGTAAGGCCTTCCTGGTTATGGCCATATAAATTACAATATTTTATAAATGATCTTCTTACAACAGAGATCTTAGATCTTCAATATTTGAACATTTGTCTTCTTTCCCTAAGACTTGCTACTAAACTAAGAACATACAAAATAATATATAAAAGAGCCCAATAGGGCAGTCAGTGCTCAAATAAAAAGGTGAGACCCAGAGTTAGGTCCACATAGATCCAAATGAGAGACCCCACATTAATTAAGCCATAAAAATTAAGTGTAGAAGTCAGCAAGATTAGGGAAACACACGTCGGGAAGGCATCACCAAAAGTCAGCAAACCGTTGGTAAAAGCATACCCGAGCAACAGAGAAAAACCATTGGTAAGACATCACCAAAACTTGTCAGGGAAAGCATCACTGAAATAGAAAAATTTTTAGGCAAAGAGGACACTAATACCCATTGGTAAAGCAAGAACCTGAGAGATAGGAAACAACTAGAAAACATAAGTAACTTCTTTTTGGTTGAGTAGGATTGCCAAGGACACAAGATGCTCCTACATCAGACACCTGGGGTTGAAAAGAAATGATTCCCAAAATCATGTATTAGGTCCCACCTAAAATGAATCCAACTTGTATTGAGAAATCCAAGATGAGTCCTCTATTGGTCTATTTTTCCACTTTCCCAGATATTCCATGTATTCCTTTCCTCTTGTACTTCTGCCAACTCTTTGTTTCAAGATCTTCTCAACTTCCTCTATCTGCTTCTTAGTATAATCACTTGGTACAATCACTTTTTCATCAGGTTCATGATATTCATACAAGTCTAAAATATTTAATATAGGTGATACATCCATGTCATCAGGTAATTCAACTTCATAATCATTTTCACTGTCAAATCTTCTCAGTATTTTGCAAGAACCAAATTTCTTCATCTTCAGTTTACCATATGTTCCAATAGGAAATATTCCCTTCTTAAAATGAACCATTACAACATCACCAAATTCAAATGTATTATGCCTTCTTGATCTGTCTGCATCATCCTTGTATTTCTAATTGCTTTTCTCTAGATTATGTTTTACATCTTCATGTAATGTCTTCATAAATTCTGCAAATTCCTCTACTTCAGCACTCCTTTTCTCTTCTCCAACAATGTCTCTCAAATCTGATATACCTCTAGGTTGTGTGCCATGAGCAATCTCAAATGGTTTCTTTCCAATATTTCTATTTACTGAATTTTTGTATGCAAACTCTTCTTGTGCCAACATCAAATCCCAATTTCCTGGTGTATCTCCAAATAAACATCTCAACAAGTTACCCAAACTTATGTTTACAACTTCTATTTGTCCATCAATCTATGGGTGAAATGTAGAACTAAATTTCAATTCAGTGTCCAACTTCTTCCAAAGTGTTCTTCAAAAATAGCTTACAAACTTACTATCTCTGTTAGAGATGATACTCCTCGGCAAGCTATGCAATCTAACAATATATTTAAAGAAAAGATCTTCTATGTGTACTGCATCTAATATTTTCTTACATGATAAGAAATGTGTCATTTTAGAAAATCTATCCAAAAAAAAATATATGGAATCATTACCTCTTGCTGTCCTTGGAAGTCCACAAACAAAATCCATGCTTATGTCACTCCAAGGTTTCTCAAGAATAGTAATAGGTGTATACAAACCAGTATTCTGACTCACTCCCTTTGAAACTTGGCAAACTCCACAACTTTTCACAAATTTCTAAACATCCTTATACAACTGAGGCCAAAAGTACCTCTCCTTCAGCAAACTCAATGTTTTATCAATGCCAAAGTGTCCAACCAATCCACTACTATGTTTCTCCTTAATCAAATTAGTTCTCATTGAACCTCTCGGTATACATAATTGAATAACTTTGAATAACATATCTTCTAGAATGAAATAGTCTTCATACTTACTTGATTGATTTGTATTAGGTGCTCTGCACACACTCTACTGCTCTAAAAAATCAGGATCATCTTCATACAATTTCTTCATGTCATCAAAACCAAGAACTTCAATTCTCATTTTAGTCAACAAAGATCTTCTTCTACTCAATGCATCCGCAACTCTATTAGAAACTCCACTTTTATGCTTAATCCCAAATGTAAATCTCTCTAAATACTCTACCCATTTCATATGTATTTGAATTAGCTTATTCTGACTACCCAAATACTATAAATCCTTATGATCAATATACAACACAAATTCATTTGGCATCAAATTATGTCTCCATTTCTGTTAGGATTAACAAGGCAGAAATAACAATTACATGCAGAAATATAATCTATAACAGAGAATAATAAACCAAAATAGAAGGGAACACAAGACACAAATATTTAACATGGTTCACCCATCCCTGGGCTACCTCCACCAAATAGCAAAGTCCAATATTATTCTTATCCATTGATTATTATTATTCTTTATAGCTTGCACAATAGCATAGAACTCTTGATCATAGACATAATATTTTCTCTTTGCATCATTCAAATTTTCACTAAAGAAAACAATAGGTTTACCTTCTTGAGTCAATATAGCTCCAATTGCACTTCCACTTGCATCACATTCAACTTGAAATACCTTATTGAACTTAGGTAAGGCTAGCACAAGTAATTCAACAACTTTCAGCTTCAAAGCCTCAAAACTCTTATCAGCTCCATGTGTCCATTTGAATTCTCTTTTATCTCCTCTCATTGTCTCAGTCATGGCATTGCAAATAGAACTAAAATTTTTGATAAACTTTCTGTAAAAAATTGCCAATCCACTAAATGATCTTACCTCAGTAACATTCTCAGGTGTACACCAACTTGGTATAGCTTCAACCTTCTCTAGATCCATCTTCAAACCATCAAATGAAATTACAAATCCCAAATACACAAGCTCTTCTTTCATGAAGGAACATTTCTTCAGGTTTATTAGCAACTTTTCCTCTTTTAATCTATGCAACACTTGTCTTATATGCGTCAAATGCTCTTCTCTAGTCTTACTGAATATTAGAATGTCATCCAAATATACAATCACACATTTATTTAATAATTTCTTTAAAACTTCATTCATCAATCTCATAAATGTACTTGATGCATTAGTTAGACCAAAAGGAATAACCAAACACTCATACAAACCTTATTTTGTCTTGAAAGTAGTTTTCCATTCATCTCCTTCTCTGATTCTGATCTGATGATATCCACTTTTCAAATCAATTTTGGTGAAACACTTTTCTCCATTCAAATAATCCATTATGTCATCCATTCTTGGTATAGGAAACCTATACTTTACTGTGATCTTGTTTATTGCTCTACAATCGGTGCACATTATCCATTCTCCATTCTTCTTAGGTGCCAACACAACAGGTACTGCACATGGACTTAAAATTTCTCAAATCAAGCCTTTATTCAACAATTCATGAACTTGTCGGTTAAGCTCTTCATTCTGCGTCGGTGTTAACCGATGAGGTGCCTTGTTTCGTAAACTAGCTCAAGGAATCAAATCCATACAATGACTAATATCTCTGATTGGTGGTAAACCATCAGGTACATTATCTAAAATGATTTCTTTGTACTCAGTCAACAACTTCTCAACTTATGTAGGTATGTCATCTTCTGCATTCTTACTTGGTTTTTTAGGAATCAAAGCATAACAAATAACATCTCTTTTCAAATCCTTAACAAAATTTCTACCTTCCATCAAAGAAACTTTCATAGATGTACATAACTCATCAACAAATTCTTCAATCAAAGGTAACAAGATTTTCTTCTTACCATCAACCCAAATAGAATATCTATTCAACCTTCCATCATGTATAGCATGTCTATCATATTATCAAGGTCTACCCAACCAAATATGACAGAAAACCAATGGCATAATATCACATAACACCTTATCATAGTATTTTCAGATTTTTAGATTCACAAAACATTGTTCACTCACCATTAGTTTATGCTTATCCTTAATCCATGAGATCTTGTAGGGTTTTGGATGTTTCATCCTCTCCAACTACAAATTTGCAACCATTTCCTCAAATACTAGATTCTCTGAGCTTCCACTCTCAACAATAACTTTCCCAAATTTATCTGCAGCTCTACATCTGGACTTGAACAAACTTTTCCTGATTGGATCTGGCTTATCTTTCTCACTCCATAGTATCCTTTAGATCATGAAATTTCCTTCCTTTTTAGCTTCATTTGGTGACTCCTCTTGCACCAATGCATTTCTGCTACTACTGCCTTTCTTGTTTGCATGTGTACATTCAAAGGATTTATGTCCTTCTTCACCAAAATTGTAAAAATTTACTTGGAACCCTCTTCTGCTATATCCACCTCTAGAATAATTACCTCTTCCTTGGTATGAATTTCTACCTTTCCATTTAGTCTTTCCTTTGTCTTGAGATGTGTCTGAAACTGACTTGTCTGGTTCAAATCTACTTTTTTCACCATGAGATCTACCTCTTCCCCTAGGGAATCTACCACCTCTACCTCTTTGTCTTTGTTCATATCTTTTGTTTAGCTTCTCTTCAGCCTTTAGGGAAAATTGATATGCCTCTTCAATACCTTCTATTTTGACCAAATTGATTTCATCTTGTATGGAACTTCTCAAACCATTCAGATATCTTGCAACTCTTTCCACTTCATCTTCAACATGTCTATATCTGATGTCTAGTCTATAGAATTCCTCAGTATAGTCTTTGACTGATTTTTCCTTCTTCTTCAAAATTTGCATTCGTCGAATTAGGTTAATCTAATAATCACAAGGAAGAAACTTGCCTTTCAATTTGTTCACCATCTTATCTCGTATCTTTATTTTGTCCTTTCCTTTCTTCTTTCTATCCAATTGTGGATGTTCCCACCATAAGGATGCATGACCTTTCAATTTTGTGCTTGCAATCTTCACCTTCTTATCCTCTACAACATTCTCATATTCAAAATATTTTTACATCTTAGTGATCTAGTCAATCAATTCATCAGAATCTAATTTTCTACTGTACTCAGGAGGATTAAACTGAGGTGTGGATTTCAAACTTGTCAAGGCTCTCAGTAATCTTTCTTCTTTTGGATCCATCATAGGTGTAGTTGTAGCTTTACCTTGAACTTCTTTGAATTCATCATCACTAACATCTTCAAGATGTCTTCCTCTGCACTGGGCTATCTCAATAGCTTCCAACCTTGCAGCCTTTTGTCTGAGCATATCAGCCAGATATTGATCAATATTTCCTCTCCCACGAACCATCTTGAAACTCTCTGCAATTGTAGGTCAGATCACAACCTGCCACCCTACAAAAAATATCCTTAGAGTTTACAAGAAGGAACCATGGATCTCAACTCACTCTAGTACCACCTGACATAGGGAGAAGGATGATGGGGCCTAGGGCACACCCAAAACCATTCAAATTGCAAAAATAATGTGAAAATAACACAACATAGTGAGAGAAGAGAAATGCAGAGATATTTTGATATTAATCTGATCAAACTTAATACATGCTAGGCTGTAAGGCCTTCCTAGTTATGACCATATACATCACAATGTATTACAAATGATCTTCTTACAATAGAGATCTTAGATCTTTAATATTTTAACATTTGTCTTCTTTCCCTAAGACTTTCTACTAAACTAAGAACATACAAAATAATATATAAAAGAGCCCAACGGGGAAGTCAGTGCTCAAATAAAAAGGTGAGACCTAGATTTAGGTCCATAGAAATTCCAATGAGAGACCCCACATTAATTCAGCCATAGAAATTTAGTGTAGAAGTCAGCGAGATTAGGAAAACAAACGTCAGGAAGGCATCACCAAAAATCAGCAAACCATCGGTAAAAACATACCTGAGTAATAGAGAAAAACCGTCGATAAGACATCACCGAAACTCTTTGGGCAGAACATCAACAAAATAGAAAACTCCTTGGGAAAAGAGGATACCAATACCCATTGGTAAAGAAAGAACCTGAGAGATAGGAAACAAATAGAAAACATAAGTAACTTCTTTTTGGTTGAGCAGGATTGCCAAGGACCCAAGATCCTCCTACATCAGGTTATGATTGGGAAGTATCGGCATTATCTAGAGGAGGGAATTGGGAAAGCAATTAGCTAATATGAGGAATTTTGGAGGGTCTAGAATCTAGTCAGTAGAGCTATAGCTGGAGGGGTCAATAGGGACTGGTGAAAGAAAATGATTTGCAAAGATATTGTGAGGTGTGAAAAGGCCATAATGGTAAGAGGAATTCATCCTACATCAATGGGAGTTTGATCAGCTCAATATTTATGTGATTAGTAACTCTTCAACATTAGGTCGATTCCAGACCTGGTGATAGGTAGGTCTAGCAAACAGCTAGTATCTTGTGAGGTGTATTGTTAAAATTTTAAAGCAATGCAGTGTACTCCTATTTGTCTAGGTAGCGTAAAGTATTATAGGTAGTGAGGGGTTTCCTCACAATTGTAAGATTTGGGTAGCCTTTGAATATTTATCAACACAACTAGAGTAAAGGCATTTTAAGAAAAATCCATTATGTTCACATTTCACCTAGGAGAGTACTGACCTTTTAGATCTCTCACGTCTTTGTTCTTATGTCTACAAACATGAGCTACTTCTTATACAACTTTACAAGCTGAAATATTCTTATAAATTTTTATCAAATAAATAAATAATTCAAGCACTACAGATTAGAATGAACTCTTTAACATGGAGAAAATAAATAGAGGAAGGTGCGGGGTTGCAATCAAATTCCAACAATCATACCTGCTCTAACATAGCACCAATCAGAATCATAAGGTGTAAGTTCCTTAAATGTGGTTGTCTTAATAATATTCATCTAGTGTGGCAATTCAATCTATAAATTTTTATTTCAATATCCATCAATTACATGACTTTCAGGCATTCAATTTGTCAAAACAATGATTGAAAATCCCAACAACTTTTTTTTATTGTTCTAAAAAATGCTCAAGTACCTTTCCAGATCACTTGAGATGTGCAACGCAGGTAGGGATGAACTCGCGAGGAGATAAATCTTTCACCGTGCAAGTCATCACCATTTCTAACCTAAACTTGCAAGGGTTACAAATATTAATCATGTGGTAATCTTTCATATGGTTAAAAGGACAATCATTAAAAAATTACAAGAAAGGCTTTCAATGTTAGTGAAAAGGTTACAAAATTTGGTTCCAGTTCACAATAGCAAAATAGTGTATAAATCCTCAAGGTTTGTAGTGTTAAAGGAGTAAGACAATCATCTTAGCAGAGAAAATACAATGCCTTTATAGAATGACACAATGGATAAACAACTGCAATGGAACAAATCTTTAGGTTCTTGGGCAGGTTAGACTACATAAAATGAAAAGGACAACATTCAATAACCATGAGTAATGCCTTTACAAGAACATTTATTTATCATTGTCATAACATCTACTCAAAATAGTGTTGTTACATGGCCAGAAGTAATGTTTTGGAATAAGTAATAAGAAATAAATCATTATCAATAATGAGAGTAAGAGAAAGAAATATTCATTTACCAGTGAACAAATACCAAGGATTTATAAAATAAGAACAATAGAGGTCAATGGATTTTATTTTCTATTCTAAAATTTGAAGTTGCTGCAAATTTTTTGAAAGGCAACTCAAAAGATAAGCTTTAAATCCTTTACCTGTGCATACAAGGGGGTCGTTCCCTAAGGAAAGTCTTAAAATAGTTATGCATTTTCCTAGAAAAATTCATAGTGAAGTGGGTCATGCCCTAAGTTTAAAAATACAGAAAAATAAAGTCATCTCCATTGTTTGTAACAAATAATAGAGCTCAAGTTTTATATTCAGCTAATGTCACCAAGAAAGGAAAAAACTCAAAATTCAAAGAAAAGAAATGGAACAATGTTTCTAGAATATTTAAATCCCTCATGGCTTTCAAAGATGAACACAAATTGTCTCCCTTACACAGATGCAAATCATGGTGTCTTTGAAAAATACACAGAGAAGCCCATTCAAATTAATATCAAGGTTAATTATAGATGGAGCTCCTACAATAAATACATACCTGTATTTCCATGAAATTAGTGGGAAGAAATGTCTCAGAAAGTCTTCTAGATTCTAGAGAAACCCTAGCTTTCTTTCACCTTAATGGCAGCCTCAACAAGTGAAATTGATAGGGAGGATGGATGAACCAATCACTGGTTCATGGTACTAGTCTTGTTCAAAGACGTATGGGGTGTCTTCACCACACCACTTTCCACCTATAGGATATGTATTGTCTAAGGATCCCCTGGTTTCTCTAGAGGTCAATGGATTTGATTTTCTATTCTAAAATTTGAAGTTGCTGCAAATTTTTTGAAAGGTAACTCAAAAGATAATCTTTAAAGCCCAGTACATGTGCATACTTTCCACCACTTTCCACCTATAGGGTCTCTCTTGTCTAAGGATCCCATGGTTTCTCTAGCCACCCTAACTACAAAGAAATAATCACCAAATCAAGCCAAAACTTGATGCATTTTTAATTCTCTATCCATAGCCCTTAAACCACCTTAAATGCCTCTAACCTTTAAATTATTGAATGATTCTTATAGAGGTGTGGAGGTTTCCATAAAGATTTCAATTCAATCAACTATGGGTGTTAGTAGTACCACCTAGTTCAACTATTAAGTCGATTTCACAAAATCTTCACCAAATAGCCCTAAAAGGCTACTAGCCCAATTAGGTCTCCTTCTCCATGTAATACCCACCTCTTAGGTTTCTTTTCAGTTTGTGGATGCCAAACTCTTTTAGGAATTTTGGATGTATTTGTGGATTTATTCAGATAATCAAGATGATATTTATATGTTACATTTCAGTATGTTATTGATCTGTTGTTAGTATGTTATATCTTTTGTGTATATGTGATTTATGGTTGTTTTATGATGCTTATGTATATGTTAGGATTTCATTTCGATTATGGTTTTCTGACAATACTGACCTTAGATTTATATGCACATAGATCAATGGATGTTTTTATTACTATTTGATGTGCTTGGTATGGTATGGGACAGAGTCGTAGTTACTTGCTTTGGTGAGATCCACAGGATAACCTAGTCTCAACCATTGTTTTCCATATGATATATGCATGTATGTTCGTCTTTGTGATGATAGGTTTGTAGGTACCGGGCTACGTCTTCCCTAAATTGGCAGAAGTGAGCGTGCCCTATCACATTAATCTCAATGTTAAGAGAGGGGAGATAGTTGTTAGGTCCAAATCCTATCCTGAACCTAATTGTCCTAGTTAGTGGACAAGTGTCTGTTTTGACTACCCTGACCGAATTCGTATAGTTGATAGGAATTCGTGTATCCCTTTCCTTGAGTATGTTTGATTTTGCTTGTTTTCAGGTTTAGGTGCTTGATGTGAATATGTGAGTCTTATATCATGCTATTTATTTAATGGAATATTATTGCAATTAATTATTAAATATAGGGTATTTAATTAATTGAAAATTAAATTAAATACCTATGTTTAATTGAAAGTTTAATTAAAGTACAATTGTTGAATGTTAATAATTAATTGAATAAATAATGGAATATTAGAGTAATTATGCTTTATGCTTAATAAAATATTTAGTTGCATGGTTAATTGATTAATCTAGTTGAAATGATCTCTCATGCATTTTCAATTTAACACTTTGATTTTATATTCCTAAGTTGAGTTTTGCATGCTTTAAGTGGAATTGAAAATAAAAGAATTATGTTAATTAATAATTAGAGAATTTATTTTCCCTTTAGGTTTTTTCACTTTTGAAAACCTAATTGCTTGGGATATCTATATCTTTGGATTGGAAGCCTTTTTAGAGGTTGTTCAATCAGGGAGAAGGAAAAATTAGGTGATTGAGATTTTGAGAGAGAGCTTGCTTGGATTTGTGGCTTCTTTTGCTTGGATTTGTGGATTCTTCTTGCTTGGATTTTGGGAGATTATGCTTCTCATTAGTTATTGAGGTAGGGTCTTCATCTTTTGAATTCTAGTTTTCAGATCCCTGTCTTCCATGCATCTGAAAGCTAGGACCCTTTTGTGTGATCTTCCTTGTTTGAAGTATTTGGTGTTTTCATTGATGTAGAGTTGAAAAATGTGATCTTGGTAACAATTTGTCATCATGCATGCATTAAAGGAAAAGAAAAAAAAAATCCTTCCTTGAATATTTAGAATTCTTATTGAACATTCAAGCCTATATTATTGAAAAATATAGTTATTATATTGCCCTTGATAAAGAGTTAGTTTTCCCTTTTAGAGATTATTGTTAGAAATTAAATTAAAAGAAAAAGTGGAGCTTGCTATTTTAATTTAAAAAAATACAGTTCACTAAAAGTACACCAGTTAAAAAAATAAAATAAAATAAAAAATATATATATATACATTATTTAATACTAATAAACTGTGTTTATTATGTGTTTTAAAAATAAATGATAAAAGAAATGTTTTAAAAATAATAATAAATTAAAAAAAAAAAAGAAAGGGGTTTTGGAGGGTGGTGGGCCACCACATCCTGTGCACCCCAAGACCGCAGGTCCCAAGGGACCGTAGGGCCCGCAGCACTGCGGAGCCCATGCGGTACCCCAAAAGGGGCCGCAAGGCCCGCAGGCTACGGCCTGCGGTTTCCCAAGGGGAAAGCCTCCGGCAGTTGAGTGGGGGCCCGCGGGGAGCCCGTGAGGGCTGTGACCGGTGGGGTCCACCCCCCCCTTGCAGATTGTTGTTTAAAAAAATTTTGTTTGTTTTTTTTTAATTTGTATTTATATAATTTTAAAATTAGTTTTTATTTAATTTAGTTTTTATTTTATTGTATTTCTTTTATAAATAAATAAAAAAAATTTGTTATATGTAATTTGGGATTTTTGGTGTTTTGTAATTCATTTATTAAAAAAAGAGAGTTATTGATATTAGAATTTAATTAGTTATAATAACTAATTTATATTTTGATTAATGCATGACATTATAGTTTTAGTTTATTATGTTAGATATTAATTATGATTTGATATATTAGTTATTGATTTAAATTAATATAATGTTTATATAATATTAATTTTAAATTAATATATTAATTATTAAATTATAGTTAATATTTTAATATGATTTACTAATAAATATGATTGATTAATTGAAATTAGTTATTGTTAATCGTGACCTAATAATCCTAAGGTGATGTCGAGACTATAGGGGTAGACAAGTAATGTGAT
Source organism: Thuja plicata (assembly GCA_018584345.1). Classification (NCBI taxonomy): domain Eukaryota; kingdom Viridiplantae; phylum Streptophyta; class Pinopsida; order Cupressales; family Cupressaceae; genus Thuja; species Thuja plicata. Next base: position 218,122 of record MU227164.1, read on the forward strand.
ATAATTAATGAATGTTTTGATTAGTTTATTTAATTACTAGATGTGGTTCTTAAATGAAGTTAATGCAAACTATCTTAGTTATTTCAGATTAAGTGATATTCTAAATGGAGTTTAGGATTCGCACTATCCACGAATGATTATATGTTCAAAAGTTCATTTTGTAGTGTTTCTAGATGTTTTGTTTCTATGCATCTGTATGGTTCTTATTTGCTTAAATGTGTTACTTTTGGGATATTAGATGACCTAGGATGCATACAGTGGCCGTAGGGAGTGTTTATCATTTTTGTTACTTTATGGCGTGTGTGTTCTTATTATTACCCTAAATTGACTATGTGACCCTTTCGATCGTGTTATCATGCTTTCGGGTATTTGTGGGGTTAGATGACCCTAGGACTTAAAACCAGGGTTTTGGGATTGTACTTTCTATATGATGTTATTGTGATGTTAGTTCATGATTTATGATGAGATCATAGTCCTGATTTCCTATACCCAACCTAAATTCCGTTATGATGTGCTTTATGGTCTTATGAGTATACAGTGGATATGTTGTGGTTATTGAGAACCTATGTGCTCCTGAATGAGCAGGATGCGATTTGTGATTATGTGTATCTTCATGTTTTGATCTTGAGCCTAAGTAGGTTAACTAAGTGTATAGTGGGGAAGTGGCTTGCAATGGGGGTCCAGGACTCTAAGCGGTTACTAGGTAAACCCATTGGCAAGTTACTTAATAAGTGAAAAATTGTGATACATTAAAGGGGTTTAAAATGAATTAATAAGATGTCTGAGTCTCTACCCATGCCTTGAGTGTTGTCGCACGATAGGATGGGAGTTGGGATCCTTGTCTTTGCGAAAGGATCACCGAGCCACATAGTGTTAGTTGGAGGCCAGGGTCAAGAGGTACTACTAGGGTTACCTTCAAGGTTGGACTTATGTGATGACACTTCCCTATATATAGCTTAGGCTATCTTACGTGTGTTAGTTATCTCTGGTGTTGTTTAGTGTTCCTTATTTTGGATTAGAGTGCTTCCAGGATCTTCCTTTGCATTGGAGTTTGAGGTCATGTGTACCTTGTTTGTATTCTTGTTGTATACCCCATGTGATGGGCCTGTTACTATCTCCTTAGCATGGTGGGAGTGGACCCTTGGTTCCACGTGGTCGAGTGGTAGTGATTCTTATTACCATTGAGATTCTGACGGATTCTTCTTCATGCTTGGATGTTCCTTGTTGCAATTTCATCTTCATAGTCTTTTGGAGACTTTCTCAGTTATTTGAGTTGTGTATTTATACCATATGTTTATATTGGTTATCATCCTTGGAGGATGCATTGTATTGTTTATTATGTATTATTGCATACCTTGCGATTTGTGCAGTGGATGTTGATTAGGTAGTATACCTTATGGTATCAGATGTATATGTCATCTTTATTATGAGATGTACGTTATTGGTTTTAGATTATGTAATCCCTATGTCATTTCTTATATTTGTATTCATAGATTAGTTTGTTTAAGTAATTCTACGTCAAGGAACCCTCGAAGAATGTTAATCATGTATGAGTTGTATTTCATGTATGTCATGTACTTCATTGTGTTTCTTCTGCATTGCTATTAATATTGTTTGTAAACATTTTAAAAAAAAAATTATTCCGTGAACTTAGTGTCGTGTTTAGGTTAAGTTCTCCTGGGTTCCCTGGAGGGGCATTACACTCTGAGAAATCAAAGATTTACTCCCAATTCTTCCAAAGTAACCCTAAATCTTTTCTTTGGATTCTTGGATCATATGCCAACCCCTCAAGGATTTTTTGGGTCTTGGGGTCAATACGTGTTGTACAGTGACCTAACTCAACATGAGTGAGTTTAAGGGATTTTAGGCTTTCTCTAGATCCTCTATGACTTAGAAATTTTTCACTTAGTAAATATATTTTTGTGACCTCTCCCTCTTAAAAAATCATGGCAAGACTCCTATCTTCCAATTTCAAAAGGAATTTTGCTTCTATCTATGCACCTCTGCAAGTTTTTCTCTCTACAACTTGGTCTTCCCTAGCCAAGCTCACCAGTGGCTCACCTAGGGAAAGACATTAAAAATATAATATCTACATTTGAGGGCCCCAACTCCTACCATATATATACACATGGAGCTTGGTCTTCTCTAGCAAGGCTCACCACTATCTTTCCTAGGAAAAGACATTAAAAATATCTTGTCTGCATTTGACGGCCCCAACTCTTGCCATATATATAAACATGGAGTCTACTCACTATTCCAAAGCACCTTGCAGAATGCACGATGGGAAAGTGAGATGGAACCCCATCTTTACAAACTGCCTAGATAAGACCAGTGATAGTGAAGAAAACTATTTACAAAAAGAACTTTAAACTGAACAAAAATCCTAACTAATGCCACAGAGAATCAAGAAAATATCTACACTACACCATGCAAGGTCTAATCACATATTCTTCATTGCTTTAAAAATCTCAGTCTGTATAATGGGTGTCCAACCTTGTAAATAGGTCAAGGCATGTGTTAAGTAGGGTGGTTAGGTAGATACCCATTAGGGATCTTCTTGGTGGATTTTTCCAAAATTTTCAATGTTGTCTAAGCAACATTTCAAAGTTGCAAAGTTGCAAAATGCAACTTTTGCAACTTTTGACAATTTCTTGTAAAACTATTCAAATGAGTTTCAATGCTCATCAAGTCTTCCCAAAAAATATAATTATGACTAAAAATGATTCTAACCCAATTTAGACCCTACTGACCTCATGCTGACATCATCACTAACTTATGCATATTATAAGGCTTTACAACTTCTTAGCCCTAATTACACTTTGCAAAAGTCCTAAGACTCAAATGAACTAAACCCTATTGCACCTACTTTGTGGTCAACATGACCTTAAACTCTAACACACAAAAAATGCCATAAGGAACACACACAAATGAAACAAATTAGATTTACCTAGACAACCTATGGGTGCTCCTCCACCATTCTCCCCCTCTGCACAAACACTAAGGAATGCAAGGAGAAATCAGAGACAAATCAATACCATAAGATGTTATCTTGCATTTTATAATTTTATTTTGTATGATACACATATCATTAATATTTTGATTTATACTTCTTTTTAAGTCAAATAAATATGATCACATATTACATTTTAAATATAAAACACAATATAACATCATATGGTATAAATTTTGGAGGTCCACAAATGCCAGTCAAATAAGAAATGGAGTTTTCATTAGTGCATGCACTATTCAATAGTGGATGTTGTTTGTTGTTTGAATGCTACGACCCTTCCATTAAAAAAGAAAAGAAGTTAATTAGAAGCTCTATTTAACATGTGGAAATTATTGATTCCTTGATGTGCTCGTTGAGCAGGGATGTAGGGGTCCCTAGAAATGTTGGGTATAACATCTAATCAAACTCCACTCCTTTCCATGTGCCAAAGACACCACTATTTCAGTGTGAATAATTTTAAACATTAAATGATTTGGACACAATTAATGCATGAATACTAATGATGTTGATGTTAAAGTGAATATTATGGGAGGAATAATACAATGAAAATAACAATAATCTTCATGAGCTATTGAATTTTAGGTTTACCATAGGTGTATAATTTTTATTTAAAGCTAAATAAATTATTAAAGTTGACTAATTTAGAAAAATATAATATAATCTTTTTCATAATAGAATGTAACTTTGTGTTATAAAATAAAAAATAGAAAGTTATATTTAATATACTTGAGAAAGTTATAATTTTGATAATAAAAGCTCATAATTTTCATAATAAGATGTGATTTTTTGTTTTATATAATTTTAATTTCATAATAGAATGTGATTTTTTGTTTTATAAAATTTTAAGAATGCAAGTTTCTCTTAATTCATTCTATAAGATAATTAGAAAGTGATAATATTTTATTACAATGTTATTTTTGTTTTATAAAATTTTAAGAGGGCTAGTTTCTCTTAAATCATTCTATAAAATAATTAGAAAGTGATAATATTTCATTTACAATAATAATATTTTTTTGTAGAAATAGAATGAATGGTTCTTTTTATCCTATTAAATAGTTGGAAAGTGAAATAATAAATTCATCTTCATATTATGGTATAAATTCATTCCTTACTTGTTCCAATTATTTTATCAAATCCAAAATTTGTGAATATCAAGGTTAATATTGCTTATTGATATGATTAAAAATTTAAATAAATAATGTCTAGGTATTTGAAAAATAAGAAAAATAAGATGGAGAGAGAAAATTTGAAAATTATGCCATTACACAATTAACCATTGCTAATTGTAGCATTAGAATATTTATATATAAAATTTTAAGGAAATTAAAAAATTATCTTCTTTAACTACATAGGTGTCATTTCATAATTTTTAATGTTATGGTAGTTTTACTTTGATTTACTTATAAATTTATAGATGAAAAGATAGAACACATTGCACTAATATTGACTAAAGATATCTTGCATAATAACCTAAACTTTTTTGGGCCCCAATGATCTCCCATTACTACTTGAATCAAATAGCTTAAAACCCATCAAATATTTTGCATTAGCATTAGTATTAGTATTTAGTTTCTTCAATAATGTTGATAAAAAATAAGATGGAGGGTACTCCCCTTATTCAACCAAACAAACATAAGACAATAGGAAAATAAATAGAAAAATACAAGAACAAAACAATGGCAAAAACATAAACACTTTCTTTCTATTATCTTTAATCAAATGACATTACAATATTCAGAAAAGTAACATACTACAACCACATGGGCATTTTCATTAAAATAATCTACAAGACAGAGCCACAATCTACACTAGTGGAATTGAACCCTAAAATAGCCCTTCAACCCTATATAAGCAGTACAATTAACATCCTTAGAATATTCTAGAAAGTGAAATTTTCCCATTTTGGTGCCCAATGGTTCAATTTCCTAACTTAAGTGATTTTTCTCTCGCTTCCTTTTTGTATTGAAACTTGAGTCTTGAAGGTACAACTTCCAAAAACCATAAATTGTGAACCGTTGAGTTGATTGGCTATTATGACCCCATTTTCAGAAATTCCATGAAGCACGCTACAACCCTAGACAAGAAAAATGCTATCAGATCAAAGTTTGGCCTCCCTTTTGGAGCCTCTAAGGCCTTCAAAACTGAGTTTAAAGTTTTTTGTACCACCCTGCCAAAATAGAAAAATCAATATCTTCAAAACCAGACTTGATCTTGCTATGAAACTTTATCAGTAGACTTATATATCCAAAATGAGCCTCCAGGGAAGCAATTGGAACAATCTGTGCTCAAATAAATAACTTACTAAAAATAGTAACCCTATCCAAAGATAGCCCTTATTGAAAAACTAGACAATATTTTTGGGTGATACAAGATTGCTCACACACCCTAGATGCTCCTACATCATAAGTGATGAAGGAATTGAAGGGTCAAAGAAAGAACATATTATTTATTTATTATTATTATGAAATTTATGACAAGTATAGAATCATAATGAATAATAATAAAGCCAACATAATATGTAAGAGAGCTAGAATCTTAAACAATATCATTTTTAATAAAAGAAGGTAGTTTGCATAAATCATTATCACTACACTCCGCACAAGATGAATCACCTATAGAACATTGAATATGGTTTAATATGTAAATATTCATGAGTAGAAATCAAAATCATCAGGCAAGAACTCCTCACAAATATGAACTCCATCATCATGTAATACATGACGCAATGAATAATAAATAGAAATAAATATAAAAAGTTATTTACAATCATCATAACATGTTATCAATAGTCTCTATGGCTATGGATAAACACAAATATAATACATGGTACTATACAAATTTTTTGTTGAGCTATAAGAGTGTTTTAAAACAACAAAATTTTGGGTGTAGTATATCTTAACAGGAAAATGATGAGATTATTTGGAAGCCTATGGGATGGAAACTATTGTATCACCTAGATGAAAATGAGTGTTAAGTGTTCTATTTATTTTCATGAGAGATGTGTTCTTGTGAACCACTACTCATGAAACATCGGTCAATGAATTTGACTAAAAAAACTACATAGTTGAATCCAGACAAAAATATCATAATGTGACTTGTGGAAAATATCTCTTACTTATCAATTAGTGACCTCAAGGAGCTTTCTAATGAATGGTTCATAAAGAACAACACTTGCTAAATTTTTTGCAAATGAGGTTGCAAGAAGAGTGGGATTAACCATGGAGGAAACTCCATAGTGAAGCACACTTGAGATAGAGTAGTACTAGGATGGGGTGCCTCCCAGGAAGTCCCAATGCTTTATTTCTATGAGCATCACGTAGATGTAATGAATGGATTCCTTAGAACCACTACTCATGAAACATGGGAAATGAAATTGACTCAAAAAACTACACAGTTGAATCCTGATAGCAATATCATAACTTCCTATCATTACTGAACAAAATTTTGTGAATGAAGGTGTTTAATGAGGAAAAACATGTGTGCAAAAAAATGGCTCTTTTCGTGCTCTAGATATTTTCAAAATTTTTAAGGACAAATCAAATCTCCTATCAGCTTACAGTTGCACACATAAAAGCATGCAACTCCTAATTTAATACTATGATCCCTTGGTCCCTTAAAATAATTAGTCTCATACACATCATTAAAAATCAATCATTCATTCAAACCCTCACAATCATCAAGTCTAGATTTAACTTTCGACCTCCATATTTAAGCCAATAGGCTTTTCCTCCTGAGCAGACTTTCTACCATATGCACATTAATTATTTCATGTGGTTTACTTGTCTCACGCACCTGGTTTTGATAGTGGATTCCACCTTTTCAGTTTTCATCACCTCCTCTAGTTTTCTGTGGTGATCATCAGTTTCATTTATGGTTTTCATTGCATCCTTAAGATATTCACTATATGAAGAAAATAGAAAAATATAACAACGTTGTTGTTTCTAGTTTCAATCATTTGATTTTTTTAGGGGACATGCTAAACCAGAAAATGAACATCTATCATTAATAAAAAGGCCAATAACTACAAATTCACATATGGCATGTTAACACCATAGTGTTATTGCAGTGTTAACACTGACACTTAAGGTCATAGTAGTGATAACACTAAAGCAATGTTAACATTGATTATTAGTGTTAACACCAACTAGGAAGCAATTTTAACACGTAATTTAAAATAGTTGTAAACACTAATAATCGATGTTAACACTAAAGCAATGTTAACATTGATTATGAGTGTTAACACCAACTAGTAAGCAGTGTTAACATGTAATTTAAAAAGTGGTAACACATAATCAATGTTAACACCCTAGGTGTTAACACTAGTAATCAGTGTCAATACTTAGGGTTAACACTGATAATCAATTTTAACAATGCTTTACAGTTAATTTTCAATATTAACACTCGATTTTAATACTGATAATCAGTGTTAACACCCTAAGTGTTAAAAATGTTTGTGAGTGTTAACCCTAAATTTTGACATGACAATTTATTGATAATCAGTGTTAATACTACATTAGTGTTAACCCTTAGTGTTACTATTTAACACTAAGTGTTAATATTGTTAACAGTGATAATTGGTGTTAACATTGAAGTAGTGTTAACACTGATTATCACCTTGAGGAAATGGTCATGGATGTTAGCAGCTAGGATTTGTTAGTGGTTGATGACCTCAAATCAGTCACCTTACCATCCTCATAAATTGTGTAAAATGGTAGCTCCCCAAGAGGTTGTTTGATGGTTAATAAACCATTTTTCACTTCAGTAAGAGAAAGG
>MU227164.1:226236-313233 GCA_018584345.1 Thuja plicata
ATAAATTTAGGGTCTACATAACACTGCAATTATTCAAAATGCTCAAGATATTCAGTATATCAAGAAAATAGAAAAATATATAATGACGTGGAACTGAACCCTAAAATCCCCCTTCAACCCTATATAAGCAGTACAATTAACATCCTTAGAATATTCTAGAAAGTGAAATTTTCCCATTTTGGCGCCCAACGGTTCAATTTCCTGACTTAAGTGATTTTTCTCTTGCTTCCTTTTTGTATTGAAACTTGAGTACTGAAGGCACAACTTCCAAAAAACATAACTTGTGAACCGTTGAGTTGATTGGCTATTATGACCCCATTTTTAGAAATGCCATGAAGCATGCTACAACCCTAGACTAGCGAAATGCTATCAGATCAAAGTTTGACCCGCCTTTTTGAGCCTCTAACACCTTCAAAATTGAGTTAAAAGTTTTTTGTACCACCCTGCCAAAATAGAAAAATCAATATCTTCAAAACTAGACTTGATCTTCCTATGAAACTTTATCAGCAGACTTATATATCCAAAATGAACCTCTAGGGAACAAATTGGAACAATATATTCTCAAATTAATAACTTACTAAAAATAGTAACCCTGTCCAAAGATAGCCCTTATTGAAAAACTAGACAATATTTTTGGGTGATGCAAGATTGCTCTTACACCTTGGATGCTCCTGCATCATAAGAGATGAAGCAATTGAAGGGTGAAAGAAAGAACATATTATTTATTTATTATTATTATGAAATGTATGACAAGTATAGAATCATAATGAATAATAATAAAGCCAACATAATATGTAAGAGAACTAGAATCTTAAACAATATCATTTTTAATAAAAGAAGGTATTTTGCATAAATTATTATCACTACACTCCTCACAAGATGAATCATCTATGGAACATTGAATATGGTTTAATATGTAATATGCATGAGTAGAAATAGAAATCACCAGGCAAGAAATCCTCACAAATATGAACTCCATCATCATGTAATACATGACACAATGAATAATAAATAGAAATAAATATAAAAATTTATTTACAATCATCATAACATGTTATCAATAGTCACTATGGATATGTATAAACACAAATATAATACATGGTACTATACAAATTTTCTGTTGAGCTATAAGAGTGTTTAAAACAAAAAAAACTTTTGGTGTAGTATATCTTAACAGGAAAGCGATGAGATTATTTGGAAGCCTATGGGATGGAAACTATTGGATCACCTAGATTAAAATGAGTGTTAAGTGTTCTATTTATTCTCATGAGAGATGGGTTCTTGTGAACCACTACTCATGAAACATGGGTCAATGAATTTTCCTAAAAAAATACTTAGTTGAATCTAGACAACAATATCATAATGTGACTTGTTGTGGAAAATATCTCTTACTTATCAATTGGTGAGCTCAAGAAGCTTTCTAATGAATTGTTCATAAAGAACAACACTTGCTAAAGGTTTTGAAAATGGGGTTACAAGTAGAGTGGGATTAACCATGGAGGAAACTCCATAGTGAATCACACTCGAGCTAGAGTAGTACTAGGATGGGGCACCTCCTAGGAAGGCCCAATGCTTTATGTCTATGAGAATCACATAGATGTAATGAGTGCTAAGCATTCAATTCATTCTCATGAGATATGGGTTCCTTAGAACCACTACTCATAAAACATGGGAAATGAGTTTGACTCAAAAAACTACATAGTTGCATCCTGATAGCTATATCATAACTTCCTATCATTACTGAACAAAATTTTTTGAATGGAGGTGTTTAATGAGGAAAAACATGTTTGAAAAAAAAATGGCTCTTTTTGTGCTCTAGATATTTTCAACATTTTTAAGGACAAAATAAAATCTCCTATCAGCTTACCATTGCACACACAAAAGTGCACAACTCCTAATTTAAGACTATGATCCCTTGGTCCCTTAAAATAATTAGTCTCATACACATCATTAAAAATAAATAATTCATTCAAACCCTCACACTCATCAAGTCTAGATTTAACTTCTAACCTCCATATTTAAGCCGATAGGCTTTTCCACCTAAGAGGACTTGCTACCGTATGCACATTAATTGTCTCACGTGGTTTATTTGTCTCATACACCTAGTTTTGATAGTGGACTCCAACTTTTTGGTTTTGATCGCCTCCTCTAGTTTCCTGTGGCGATCATCAATTTTGTCTATGGTTTTCATCGCATCCTCAAGATATTCACTATATTAAGAAAATAGAAAAAATATAACGACGTTGCTATTTCTAGTTTCAATCATTTGATTTTTTCATCAGATGCACTAAACTAGAAAATGAACATCTATCATTAATAAAAAGGCCAATAACTACAAATTCACATATGGAATGTTAACACCGTAGTGTTACTTCAGTGTTAACACTGACATTTAAGGTCATAGCAGTGATAACACTAAAGCAATGTTAACACTGATTATTAGTGTTAACACCAACTAGTAAGCAGTTTTAACATGTAATTTAAAATAGTCGTAAACAATGATAATCGATGTTAACACTAAAGAAATGTTAACATTGATTATGATTGTTATCACCAACTAGTAAAAGCAATGTTAACAATGATTATGAGTGTTATCACCAACTAGTAAGCATTGTTAACACGTAATTTAAAAATTCGTAACACGTAATCAATTTTAACACCCTAGGTGTTAACACTAGTAATCAGTGTTAATACTTAGGGTTAACACTAATAATCAATGTTAACACTACTTTATTGTTAATTTTCAATATTAAATATTGGTGTTAACACTGATAATCAGTGTTAACACCCTAAGTGTTAACATTTATTGTAAGTGTTAACCCTAAATTTTGACATGAAAATTAATTGATAATCAGTGTTAACACTACATTAGTGTTAACCCTAAGTGTTAATATTTAACCCTAAGTGTTAATATTGTTAACATCGATAATTGGTGTTAACACTGAAGTAGTTTTAATACTGATTATCACCTTGAGGAAATGGTCATGGATGTTAGCGGCTGAGATTTGTTAGTGGTTGATGACCTCAAATTAGTCACCTTACCATCCTCATAAATTGTGTAAAATGGTAGCTCCCCAAGAGGTTGTTTGATGGTTAATAAACCATTTTCCACTTCAGTAAGAGAAAGGGAGTACTCTCCAATAATCCAAAACATGAGTACACTTGTGAAGCTCATAAATGATAAAAAGGGTCTAACAACCTAGTCAATATTGAAGATCTAATATTAGGATTAGTCTGTATAATCCCTCACACAAAAATAACCACATCAATTATAGATGCTATATTATGATCCCCTAAGAATTCCATGAGAAAATGAACTATGGTACTAGCAACTTCAAGGAACTTAATGGCAATGTACATCTTCATTGAGACCTTAGGTGGAAAAAAATAATTTAAAGAGAACACATCAGAGAAAGGGAGTTAGATATTGATCCAAAATATACCCATGTCTATCATAACAAAAAAATTTAAAAATCATATAAATTTAGGGTCTACGTAACACTGAAATTATTTAAAATGCTCAAGATATTCACTATATCAAGAAAATAGAAAAAATATATAATGATGTTGTTGTTTCTAGTTTCGATACATAACAACCTAGTCAATATTGAAGATCTAATATTAGGATTAGTCTAGATAATCCCTCACACAAAAATAACCACATCAATTATAGATGCTAGATTATGATCCCCTCAGAATTCCATGAGAAAATGAACCATAGTACTAGAAACTTCAAGGAACTTAATGGAAATGTGCATCTTCACTGAGACCTTAGGTGGAAAAAAATAATTTAAAAAGAACACATCATAGAAAGTGAGTTAGATATTGATCCAAAATATGCCCATCATGCCATAACAAAAAAAAATAAAAACATATAAATTTGGGGTCTACGTAACATTGCAATTATTCAAAATGCTCAAGATATTCACTATATCAAGAAAATGGAAAAAATATAACGACGTTGTAGTTTCTAGTTTTAATCGTGTGTATTTTTTTCATCGAACGAGCTAAACCAGAAAACCAACAACATCTATCATAAATAAAAAGGTCAGTAACTAAAAATTCAAATATGGTGTATTAACACTATAGTGTTATCATTTTTAACACTACTTCAGTGTTAACACCCTACTGTTCACACTGATTAAAAATGTTAACACTTATGGTGTTAACACTAATTAACAGTGTTAATACTTATGGTCTTAACACTTATAATCAGTGTTAACACTGAAGCAATGTTAAAACTGATTATTAGAGTTAACACCAACGAGTAAACAATTCAACACTGATAATCTGTACTAACACCAAAGCAATGTTAACATTGATTATTAGTTTTAACACCAACTAGTAAGTAGTGTTAACACTGATAATTTGTGTTAACACTAAAGTAATGTTAACATTGATTATTAGTGTTAACACCAACTAGTAAGAAGTTTAACACTGATAATTAATGTTAACATTGATTATTAGTGTTAACACTAAAGCAATGTTAACAATGAGGGTGTTAACACTAATTGTGTGTTAACATAGATGTTTTGTTAATATGTATTGAATACACTATATAGCATATTCTGAATACAAGTATATATGATTCTACAACATCAACGAAATTATATTATGTATTGCATATACTATATAGTACATTCTGAATATACATATCTATAATTCGATAATATCAATGACATTATATACTATGTATTGCATCAACACTATCTAGAACATAAATGACACTATCTATAACATCAACAACAATATATATTATGTATTGCATCAACACTATCTAAAGAAAAAATGACACTATCTATAACATCAATGCTATCGACACAAAAAAAAAAAACACTATATAGTATATACCACATTATATATTCAAAACGTATGTCTTACCAATGAAGACACTTAGTTTTTTCCCAAAATCTTCTTTATTAAGACGATAGGCTTTCCCTCCCGAGTGAGCTTGGTACCGTACATGTGATTTATTGTCTCATGATGAACCCTGTCTCACACTCTAAAACTGTGGTCTTCTGATACAGAAGTGGTAATTGGTTTGGGTTTAGGTACACGCTTTTTCTCTAGTAGCTATGAGGAGCAAGTACATGCCAAAGGATATAAGCACTATCAAAGTACTATTATTTTGGTTACAGAAATTTCCAACACAAATTTAAAACACTTGATAAATTTATGAAAGATTGGACTCGATTATTACTACTCTGGAAACTGTATACAAAAATTTCAAACACAAAGAAGGAGAACTAGAGAAGGTAGGGTTTTAGACTCCCATTTTTGAATTTAAAAACTGATTAAATTCTTTGAAAAGGTTTAAATTGGTCAAATCAATCAGAAACTCTCAAAGGATTTTAACCAGAAGAGAAATTAAAGATTTATTCTATAGTGGACCATAGTTTCTATTATCTAAAATCTGTAATTTTTTATATTATTTATATTCCTATGGGCTAGGAAAAGAAACGCATTTCGCAGACACATTTTTTCCATCCAAAATAATCTCTTCAAATCATAAAAATATAAAATTCTAGAGTTTGTTTTTTTTGGAACAAGGACCGTTTGAAATATTAAGATTCGGTCATTAGATTACCATGTTGTGTGGCACAAAATCCAATTTGTGGTGATAAATATGAGAAAAAAATGGTCATTAACTATTCTCAGATATAAAAACCATAGGCGATGCAAATTGGTCATGTCAAATAGAAGCGAAAGTTTGAACTTCAAATAAAACAAAATAGATTTTAATTTTGTTCTTAAATAAACCACACCTGGTAGTTATACAATGACACTCAGTCACAATAAGTCAGAGGGGAGTCTTGCAGTGGTCTATCATGACCCAAATATATATTTTTCTCATAATCTAGGAGGGAGTAAACTATTTCTTCAATCAAATATACTGGGAGACTCTAGTTTGTCCTTAACCCATATTTGTTTTAGATTTGCCAAGGTTTGTTTAGAACATTTTGAAAAGGGGAAGAAGACAAAGAAATGAACTAAAAAAAATTATTGGGACTGAGATATTGGCACCCAACGACAGTATATATTTTGTATATATAGTAGAACTTCATTACTGATAAAATATAGTCAAACTTCTCTACCTATTTGTACGTCGGGATCCAGCATAGAAGTTGAAACCCTAGTTTAAAGGAGGATTACAAAAATTGTTGAGAATCCCCATTCTCATCTCTTTCCCATTGAAATTAAAGGAGGATTCATAGGTGGGATTACAAGTCTTCATAGGTATTTTCATCTTATAACTTGGATGATGCAATTTTTAGGCTACACATCTTTCTCTAAATGTTTTAAGTATATGTTGTTTGAATGTGATTTTTGTGAATGTATCTCCAGCTATATATTTCTCTAATTCTTGTTATTATTTGGTTGTATTTCAAAATATCTCAATGCTTAAAATATATAATGATGAATGGTTCATTTAATTTTTTAACAGTAAGAAGGATTTAGAGATGCCTAATAGGCATTTTTCTCTTTAGCAGTTTATTCTTGAGGGTATAGATGATTGAAAGGATTTTTTTCTTTTTTCTTTTGGTTTTCATTCACATTGACACTTTTGGCCCTTTTTTGTGTGGTTGGCATCTTTGGAGGACAGTTTTTACTGGGCTAGTTTAGTTTTCTGATCCTTGATATGTAATGTGAGGATTTCTTTAATTTCAAGAAATAGCAGCCACTGGATGGTTCTTAGAAGAACTTTAAATCAATTGCTTTATCCTGGGATTCTACCTAATCATTTAGGTCATGAACTAAATAACTTAAGGTCCCATGTAGCATTCATGGTTACAATACTTTTACCAAATTGTATGAAACTGTCCTTAATCCAAGTACGTAAGTGGGTAGAAGAAAACAAGGTTAGAACTCCTTCTGAATGTTAATGGTCCACTATTCCACTATAAATATTGAAGATAAATCAAGAAAGTTCAAGGGAAATAAGATATAATTTTTTATTTTCCATTGTGGATCTTTTTCATTCAAATTGGACTACCGTCGATTTTTATCAAAAAGTTGTCAGTTTTCCCCAGCCTTGCCTCCCTAAACAAGTTTTTTAGATTGTTCACTCACAGGTCTTCATACTTCATATGTATGTTACTGTAGGCTGAGCACTCCATGATGATGTCCCATTTTGTCTCCACAACTCCCTTGTTGCAAAATAGGCATGTTCTCATTTCACACTCCTCCTTAAGCATGTTATTTATCTAAGTTCCTTGTAGGGTATAAATTATTAGAAAACCCATCAGTATTGTTTTAATTTTAACTCAAAAATAATTCTAATCAAAGTAAAAATTAGAAAAGAAAAATTCTAATCTCAAAACTAATTATTTTGAACATTCCAGTGCTTTTATTTTTCTCTTCATTAAGTATTTTTTTAGAATGTAATGCTACTATGTGCAAAACAAACACAACAAAAGTGGAAACCTAGATATTTTTATTCTGGTGATCTGGAGTTACCATCCCAAGCTACTAATTTATATTTAAGAATCACTACTAGCTTGTTTGAAGCAATAAGATGTTCTCCACAAGCTCTGCCTCTTACACCTTTTCTATCCCTCACTCTTCCTTTCCCACTGCCACCTCTGTATTCCTTATGCAACACAGGGAATTAGAAATTGAGTGGAATCAGGTTGAGACTTCTAGTCCTTGTTGAATTCTAGCCCTTGTTCAGCAAGGAAGGGCTCTTGTTGCATATCATCATGAACAACAAGTATGAAGCTGATATTCCAAGAAATAGAGTAGAAAGGTTCTCAGAGGACTTCTTCCAAATTCAATTTTTACGATAAGATGATGTTATAGCAAGTGCAGTATGGTACACACTACCATGCATAGTCCCCTCAGAATCCAATCTGGGAAATTGTTGAAATACTGGCCCTAGGCGATTGCTGACAAGAAAATAGTTTCCACTCTTTACCCATCTACACACTTGGATTTAATGAAAATTTGAAAACCAACATAAATCTCCTTCTATGCCTTGAAGCTTTGTTCAAGAGCACAAACTATAACAGTGAAATCTAGCATAGTCAACACCTTACAAGAAACATTCACCACACTTTTCTACTACCTTTCCCACACCAAATTAGCTATGATGGGGTTGTGCTACCTCCCATATCATGATTATGTCCTTTTAGTCCTCTAGAAAAAACTTTTGAAGCATGATATATTACGTAGTATGTACAGAAAGATCCATCTTTAACTTTGGCTAAATAGTGCACATGGAAAGAGTATTTTGGAGGAATTTGTTCTCATCAATCATTTATTTCCTTTAAAATAAACCATCCTTTGCATGTCTGAAATATCTATGATGGAAAATATTAACTGCAAACATTGGGCTAAGTGATTCCCATTTAACTACACCTCACATTGCTCTTCCAGGTTTCCTAGGTTCTCCTCAATATCACCATGCTTTTCAATTTTCCATAGTGATCACTATCAACACTCACTGTCCCTACCATTGTCATCTCTCAAATATGAGAACCTCACTAATAATTTATAATCTATGAATATTTTTAACAAAGTAAGTATTGGAGGATGCATCAACTCCTTAAAGAGTAATATGGAATAGAATAAGGATTATTATTTTAGAGTTAATTCTCTGAAATAAATAGTTGTCCAACGCCCACCACATCATCCTCTGGAGTAATTAAGGAAAAAATAATTGAGGATAAACTATAATGTAATAATCCTACCTGTGTTATGTAATTGAGGATAAACTCTGATGCTCTCTCCTTTGAGGATGGAGTTGCCCCTCATTATGGCCAAGGCTAAATTTGAGTTTTTCATGAGTTGGGTTATACATAGCTGAGATTATCATAAATGCTTATGTGATAGGTGGGGTCTTGTTGTCCATGAATTTGGCTTTCTTTTATTGCCTCCTCAACAAGTGGCACAAATTCTTTTTGTAAGTAAAGCCTATTCCATTTGCTTAATGACTGCCAATTTTTCAAATGGTGTCATTCCTTTGTTGAACAACCTTTCTGAAGGTTAATATGATTCACCTTTCACATCTTTGTGTGTTTCTATGATAATTTTATGTCATTCCTTTGATGAATGACCTTTCTGAGGTCTAATATATTCACCTTTCACAATATTGTGTGTGTGTGTGTGTGTGTGTGTGTGTGTGTGTGTGTGTGTGTGTGTGTGTTTCTTTCAATAGATTTCTACTGCTCCCTTTTCCTAGGGATTTTTTTCTACCTTTATGTGCCTCCAGTTTCAAATTATTCTTTGCTAGGCCTGCTTAAATCTAGTTAGTATGATTTTTATTTTTGAATCTCTTTTGAATGCTTGGCATGTAGAGGTATTTTCACCTCAAAATTTAATTTAGGTCTTATGAAGGAATCATTTTCTATGTTGATCACGCCAATTTTTGATTGAGTTGTTGCTAAATTTTAGGTCCCCATGCCTGTTTCAGAAAAGGCCTAACATCAAAGCATACTATTACATTTACTATTTAGATTGCTCTCAGGCTCCACAAGTCATTATAAAAGATTGATTACAACACTGTCCCACATGTACATAATTTTAGCTAATGCAATTTTTGTTCAACTATTGCCTTATTTCAGTCCTCTTTACCCTAAAATACAGTAAACTTTTTAATTTTCTTTTTTATGTTCATGTGAAATATTTTATTTCTTGTGACAGTGTTGATTATATATTTTAGAGAAACATGTGATGTGAAATGGCAAGTTCTCATACATCGGTATGTATCCTAATTTACACAACTAGCACTATCAGCCATAGGGATGCTAGGGAGAAGCCGATAGGTTAGAGTAGGAAGGAGTTTGTTATTTATATATTTTCCTCAAATCAAACAATCATAATCCTCAAATCATTTAATCAAGTAATGGAGAAAATCCCCAATTAAAAATGGTATCCATTAGTTGATATGGATGGTGGTGTTTGAGGATGTAAGGGATACCATGTTAATAACATGGGGAAAGTGAATAGAACCTCTAATTTATTTCAAAACTATATCATTACCAAAAAAATCAAGCATGTCAACAAGCATTCAACCAATTTCCTCATTTATATCATTTTTTGCAAGCTTAATGATGATTTGTTGCTCCTCAATCCAAATCCACTTTTGTCGTGTTATTTAATCACTAATCAATGCCAAATGCCATATATCATAGATTGATATATAAATGACAAATGATAGATTGTACCTAACACAGTTAAATCTTTTATGAGAGGGTTTTGAAGGTATTGATAATCATGATACCATGTTTTTGAATCTCTAAATTGAACATTTATATTGTTGAGAATATCCATCAATGACCTGAAATATGCATGGCGGCTAAGATTTAAGATACTAGTCATAGGCAACAAGATTTGAAGAGATCATAGCTGGTTATTTTCTATAGCTATTGAATTTGTTAGCCTGGAATTTTTCTATAACACTATCTTGAAGTTGATGCATCAATTTGTACAATGACATTGATGATCAATGTACAGATACATGCATCAAAATAAACAAATGAGAGAAGTGACCTTTTTAATATTAAAAAATAGCGATGTAGATATTTAAAAAAAAATGATGTAGAACATTAAAAATAGTGATGTAAAACATTAAAAAAAAGTGATGTAGAACATGTTTTTGAATCTTTGAATTGATGCATCATTTATGTTAATGCATCTATCTACACAATGACATTTATGATCAATGTATAGCTACATGCATCAACATAAATGAATGAGAGTAGTGACCTTTTTAATCTTCAAAAATAGTGATGTAGATATTAAAAAATAGTGATGTAGATATTAAAAAATAGTGATGTAGAACATGTTTTTGAATCTATGAATTGAACAATTATATTGTTGAGAATATCCATCGATGACCTGAAATATGAATGGGTGCAATTATTTAGGATACTAGCCATAGGAAACAAGAGTTGAAGAGAACAAAAGGAATGCAGAAAAATGATTTTTCTCCATGTAATATATCTATAACATTTAGTTATTGATAATTTTGTTTCTATATGTAATCATAGTTGGTTATTATCTATAGCTGTTGAATTTGTTAGCCTGGAATTTGTCTATAGAACTATCTTGATGTTGATGCATAATTTATGTTGATGCATCTATCTGTATAATGATATTTATGATGGTCTTACACTAATCAATGTTAACACTACTTCACTGTTAATTTTTAATATTAACACTCAGTGTTAACACTGATCAGTGTTAAGCGTTAAGTGTTGACATTGATTAGGGTGTTAACACTGATTACGTGTTACCACTTTTTAAATTATGTGTTAACACTGCTTACTAGTTGGTGTTAACACTAATAATCAGTTTTAACATTGCTTCAGTGTTAACACCAATATCAATGTAAGACCATTTTAAATTACGTGTTAACACTACTTACTAGTTGGTGTTAACACTAATAATTAGTTTTAACATTGCTTCAATGTTAACATTGATTATCAGTGTTAAGACCATAAGTGTTAACAATGTTAATCGGTGTTAACGCCATAAGTAAACATTGCTAATCAGTGTAATTAGTGTTAACACACCATATTCAAATTTGCAATTTTTATTTATGATAGATGTTGGTTTTTTGGTTTAGCTCATTCGATGAAAAAATTACACACGATTGAAACTAGAAACAACAACATCATTATATATTTTTCTATTTGGTTGATATAGTGAATATCTTGAGCATTTTAAATAATTACAGTGTTACGTAGACCCTAAATTCATATGATTTTTAATTTTTTTTGTTATGGCAGAGATGAGCATATTTTGGATCAATATCTAACTCCCTTTCTGTGATGTGTAATTTTTAAATTATTTTTTCCACCTATACTCATTGTTGATGTACATCATCATGTTTTACAATTTCAATATTTTGGACCAATCAAATTTACAACTTAAAAGATTCTATCATGGACAGATGAACCCTATGCAATTATGGTTAAGGGTATGGAATTATACCTCCAAGGAGAAAGAGTTTTGTGCATTTGAGAATTGGGTAGTCTACCCATTATTGAGAAATTCAGGATTAGATATGACTAGACTTCCAGCAAAGGTGCTGCAATTATTGAGACCTTGTCAATTTGTTGACAAATGGAATGGTGATCATAACTGGGGTGACTTCTATTGTCACCAAAATTTTACACTAATCAGAGTGTATGGCTGTTCACAGCCACCACATATGTTTCCCTATAGAGTGCAACCAAGAATTGCAATAATGGAGTTTTTATGGCAACTTATGTTGATAGATAGAGATCACTTGGCATCCCATAGGAAGGGAACTTTCACTCTAAGGTAGTTCATTGCCTTAGATTTTACAATTGGAAAGAGGGCCTATGACCCTATCAATAGATGGTTAAGGAACTACAGGATGAATGTTTCCCTATACAGATATATTAACATAGAAGGATTTATTGAAAGTGCCAAGAATCTCTTGACACCTACCATTCCAATCACCAAGAGGAATTAGCCATGTGAAGAAGAAGATTTAATCAAAAACATCCTTGAAGAGGATATGATTGCATCAAGACTATCAAAGTATCATGATTTAATGGATCTGGAGCAGCAATTGAAGAGGAAAGAAATAACATTTGGTGGATATTTCTTAGGCATTCCCTATTTGCAGAGAATAGAGAAGATGATTGAAAATCATAGCTTGCTAAGTAATCAAATTGACGATAAGGACAAAGGTCCCAATAAACAATCATCATTAGAGTATAGCAATATCTATTCTATCCATAGTCCACCACCCCAAGATCAGCCACCTTATAGTGAGGAAAACATTATTGATTTGACAGAAGAACATGAGGGTGAGGTGGATGTAGAGCCCCCACAGAAGAAGAAAAGAATCGAAGCAGGGGAGCCCTCTATTGCAAAGACACACAAGAAGAAAAAAGATAGAATTGGTGCCCTATTCACAAGGACTAGTGCATATGATCATCAACTAAGGAATTTGATAAGAGAGGGTAAGCAAAAGAGAGAACACACAGATGATAATGTAGAAATGCCCCTTATTTTGTGTCAATATGAAAGGGAACTACAACAAGAGGAGTTCCTAAAGTATGATGAGTTCATCAAAACTAAGGAGTTTAAGGAATTCCTGATAGGGTATTAAGGAGCAAGTTGCAGCACAATTGAAGTAACAAGGAGGAGAGGCAATTACAAGTAAAGCATTACAATCCCTCCAAGCATATGATTTAGATTCAAAAAGTTTGACTCCTGATGAAGCCAGGAACCTTGTGAATTCTGGTGGGATGCTCTTAGTAGAAGGATGGGAATTGGCTTTGGCCTTTATAATAAACCAGATCATAAGGGAATCTGATGTCAATATTTCTATAGAGACCCAAATAGGAGAAATGATAAAAGGGTGTGGCTATGATTCTAAATCTCAAGCCCTTGCAATGTGGTCTCTTGCTTGTAAGAATCAAAAGCCATCACTCATAAATGTTCAAGAGAAGATGGAGGGAGACAAGACAATATGGTCTGTAGAAAATATAGGGGACCTTGAAATATCTCAGGTATTGACCCATTTTTCTCACTTGAATGAGGCAAAGGAAGAACAAATGTCTAAAAGATATCAGAAGTTATTTGATGAGACAAGCCTAATTGCCAAAGATAGAAAATTAGGTCTGATGAAAATTAGTGCAATGGAAAGGATAATTGCATACCTATCTCAAAAATTACAAGAGATGCCTGAGGTTTCCCCTACTAAACATAAATAATGAACAAATGTTGAGATTCAAACTAAGGATATAGAGTATGCTACAGCAGAAACAAAGCAGGGGATAAGGAGCATAATGAGGTTGGTTTAGGAGCCTTAATACAAATTTTGCAACATAGAATAAATGTATTAAAAGATAAAGTTGATATATTTTATGGTGCTTATGGTAAATTGTTAGGCCTACAAATTGAAGTAAATAATTTTGTGTCAATTTTGAACTCCTACTATGCAACATGGTCAGTAAGAACTATGTTTTTTGAGAGGTTAGCATCATTGCAACCATTGAGATCAGATCTACCAAAGATTGTAACCTAGGTTGGTGAAGAGATAGAACAAATTGGCATAACCTTGTCCTTTTTCAAAGGAAAGGCAAATCAAATTATGGCCAGAATAAATATGTCCTTTTTCAAAGGAAAGAAAAATCAAATTGAGGCTAGAATAAATATGTTTGGGCCTAACTACAATAGATTTGTGCCATCAATTAGGATGAAGGATAATCAAATCAAGCCACTAAGAGTATGGAGAGCATAATTTGACACTATAATACCTAATAAAGAGGTATATGTTTCTGACAATGGATAATTGGATATGGAAAGATATAATAAGATTCTAGACAAGGCCTTTAAGGAAGAAATGGATTTTAATAAATTCATAACAGATGTCGAGAGTATTATGGATGTGAGGTGGGAAAGGAATAAAACATGACTGGAAAACATTCAGAGCTTTGATTGGCCAGAAGAAGATGATATCAGAGCATGTGATGTGCTTACAAATCCCAAAAATAAAAAGTGTTCCACTGTTGACCTTAATATTATTGATGAAGAGTAGAAAGACACTTGTCACCTACTCTTTGAACACATGAAGGTGAGTCATATTGAAGACTAGTGTAAATTACCCTATAATGGTGGTCACTAGGCATCACTAAAAATATTAGAGGCTATCCTGAACACATATAGACAAAGGTTCCAATGATCACAAGAAGACAAGGTCCAAATTTGATTTCATTCTTCATTTTTGTTCATCCACCGCTTGGTCTCTTCTTGTCTTTTGTCATTTTCTATGTTTTTAGGGTTAGGTCTTAAACCATCTAAAGCCTATTGCATCCTTACTTCTTAAGGATTCCAAGATTATTTTAGCCTATATATATAGAGCATATTGTAACTTTTTGAAGAGGGTGGAATTACAAAGGTAACACCCGCCTGAGTCTGTGAATCTCAAAAAAGAAGGAGGAGATTATCCAATCCTCATCAATTAGGATTTTCTTGCATATAGTAAATTGAAAATATACAAGAGAAATCATTCATACTATTTTAAAATATTCTTGCCAGAAAAATCCCTAACAAACTGGTGAATCTGTTGGGGAGGAAAAGTGTTATTCCATAATCTCTGGTTGAAGATTAATTTATAAAAACCATAGTTGAGTTTTCTGGTCTAATTCATTCTTGTAGTATTCATATTTCCCAAACTTGCATTGGGTGATGACCCTAAAAGTAAATCTCTATAATCAATACAAAAGAAACAATTCTAAAAATATGAATACTAGGCCAAGAATGAGAGATAATCCAAAATTTGAGTTGGACAGTGGGATCCCAACTACTTCAAGAACTAAGATGTCTTGGAGAGAGAAGAATAATCAAGAAAATATTAATGACTCTTCTCCAAGAAATGAAGAAAATAACACTAGAAGAAAGATACAAATCAGTCCAGTCATGAGGGGAACACCTCAAAGTACGAAGAAGCCCCTGACCTTGGATTAGAAACATATGCCATTACTACTAATTCTAGTGAAAGAGAGGGAACTGACACTATTAGCTCAGACTCTAAAGTTACTTTAGATGAGCTTGCTGAAGAGGAAAGAATCCTCATGAGGTAGTTATCCCTTATTCAACAAAAGAAAAGGGAAAAAGATCTTAAAAAGAAAAAACATGAGCAAAAAGATGATAAATTTAGAAGAAGATCTTGAAGACATCAAGCAGAAAAAAATGTTGAGATGTCTCGCAGAGACCAAGAGACTCCAAACACCCACAAAGGTTTAGGTCCTCAAACCTTTATAGATAAAGGAAAAAAGAAAGTTACTGAAAATGAAGTTGAGGAACCAAAAACTCATAAAATCCTGACTGAACAAATGTCTAAGCTAGAAATGCACCTTGAAAGATCAAGAAGGGAGAAATAAACTATGGAAAAGATGTTGGAAAAAGTAGAAGCTGAAGCTGCTACCTTGGAGATGAAGAAAAATATTGACTTTTTGCAATCTTCCAAATATTCTTATGCTGGTGGTGAAAACACTACATCTTCAAAAGCCAAGGTTACTTATTTCCAGGTGGATGACAAATTTAAAAGGGGGCCATTACACCCAAAAAGGTACAAGAAATTAACTTTTATTGTCATTCTAGGTTATCCTAATGTAGTTCCTTATGATATTGGAGAAAAACTCCCTAAGTTATCAAGAAACAATGTCATTTCTTGTGAAGTTCATTTAAGAAAATTCATAGATATCATAGATGATTTAAATATTAATAATGAATATGTCCTTATGAAGTTTTTTGTTCAATCCCTTGTAGAGGATGCTATGGAATGGTTTAGAGGATTATCTAATGGTTTAGTTGCATCTATGGAAGAGCTAATAGATTTGTTCAAAGATAAGTATGGTGACAAAACAAATGAAGGGTTCTTGTTAAGTGAATTCAATAACATAAAAAAAAAATTCAATGAGGAGGCTATTGAATTCAACACAAGATTTTAGAGAGCTATGCACAAGCTCTTTCAAAAAATCAATCTAGATGAAAAGGTATATTTGGCTACATACCTAAATATTTTTTGTTCAAAAATGGGTTATGCACTTAGAGATAAAAATCCTAGAAGTGTCATAGATGCATATAAAATAGCAGTAAACATAGAGATGAATAGAAGGGTATCAAGGAAAATGGGTAGAAGAGATTATGCTCACTTTAGTAGGAGCAAAGAACCTGAGTATAAAGAGTACAAAGCTCCATAGAATAACACACCATGCTATAAGAATAACTATAACCCACAAGATAGGATGCATAATTATCCTTATGGTACTCAATTCAAGGATGGAAAGCTCATTTCTCCACCAAGAAAAGATAAACTAGAAAATAGGACCCCTGACCCATTACATAAAATGTTGTGAATATGTGAAGTGACACAAACTTGTGTGAGGTTTGTCAAGCCCCACACAACCCTAATTTTTGTATTGTATCCCTAGACATCATTGCTAATGAAAAGCAAGAATGTGAAGAAGATGAGCTATGTGACCATAATAGATGTGATATGACTAATGCTTATGCATTCTCTAACATAGATTCTAAAAAAGAAGCTGAGAACAATGACCTGTATGGTTCACAAGGAAGAATATAGTTATATCACCATGATGCAAGAAGAGTTAGTAGGAGGGGTCAAGAGCACTCCCAGCTACCAAATTAGCTTGTAGACACAATGCGGAAGCCAAACAACAGAGTGAGAGAAGAAAACACAAAGATCCTTTATATTAACTTGATCAAAAACATTACATTTCAAGCGGTAAGGCCTTCCCAGTTTTTGTGAGACCTACTCTAGACTGTTATAGTTTACTATTTTGTTTCATGCTTTCAGTAGTTTTATACTTTGACTATCAGCGAGACTTTTCATACTTTTGAGGATCAGTGGAATCCTGTGTATATATATATTCAGCACCTGATTTTTGTAATCAGGGTACTTTTGGGATGTTTATGTTCTGATTTAGTTTTAGCTTATATTGATGTCTTATATGGATCTAAATGCATGAATGTAATAGGATGAAATGGTTTAGGAAACCAATGCTAGGATATTTCAGTTCTAAATGAAATGAGGTTTTTATGCTTACATATATTAATTGACGTTATGTTATGTTTCATATCATGTTGTGTTGGATCTACTGATGTGTGCATTGAGTGTGCAGGAAGAGTTGACCATGGATCTAAATCGGGGACCCAGTTCTGGAACCCATGTATATACCTGTGCTTACCAAGGTCCTGTCTATATAAAGAGACATGGACCTCATTTTTATGTGTTTACTTCGTAAACGTGGTTTGCATGTATGTTATTAAATTAGTAAATGTTCATGTTATCAAGTCATGTCTAATGTTTTAATTTAATGTGCCAAATTTGGCAAAAGTTGTAATTTATTATGGACATGGCTAGTAAAGGGAAACCAAGGTAAGTCAAGGGTTAACTAAGGTCATCTTTGAGTAGTACCCATGTTTACCCCAGGGTTAGAAGTTTCTAGAGTTTCTTTGACTTAGAATTTCGTAGGTTAACTTCAGGGTGAGTTTCAGAGGGTCTTTTGGACTCCTAGAGGGTAACCGGGGTCAGTTTTAGTCACCCAACTTGGTACCCTATGGGTTAGGGGTCATTTTCGGTCATTAATGAGCCTCTAAACTCATTTATTACCCCCTTAAAGAGTCATTTTCATCTTTGAGCGAATTTGAAAGAGGAGTGTGACTTTGGTTAACCTCACTCTCTCTTCTACCCATGTTTCATTTGACTTTAACCTTGGAGGGTTAGGAAGTGGTTTGGTTAAGGATTGGTTAKAGTTACTTTACCCTTGGGTTAAACCTTTCTYAKGTTGGAKGTTTTCCTATTTAGGGGAGTTTTTAGGATGAGTTGAGTGTTCACCCACTCTSTACCCTTAGAGACAGAATCCAGTTTGAAGGAGCCYTTGGAGAAGRAAGCTTAGGAAGGATAGCTCAACACCAGTCTTCTTTCTACCATTGCTTGGATCAAGGTTGGAATCCTTTTATAAGTTTTTGTTTATGTTTGTGTGTTCTTGAGCTCAAGGACTCCATTAATGGAGTTTTATGGTTTTCTTGAAGCTTTTATTTTGTTGGAAAATTTTCTTTTTGTTTCTCAATGTGTTTACTATGTGCTGATTTTTGAATGGGTCTTCAAGGTACACTCACCCTTGGAAGGGCATAGTAGCCTTGAAGGGGTAGTGGAAATGATTCCTGTCAAGTGTAGAGTCTCCCATGTGTGGAGGGATAAACTTGGGGTAACATGATACCCATGAAGCCAAGATGGGCCTGAGGGCATTTAGGAGGAATAAGGAGGTCTTTCAGGATAGCATCTTGTATAGATGGTCCATAACAAGTCCATGTGTGGCTTGTGTATTTTATTTGCGATCTTGGATTTCTCCTTCAGTGAGGTCTACCACTACCCCTATTTCTGGAATATCTCTTGGAGATACTTCTTCTTGTTCATCCTGGTATTGGGAAGTTTTTCGTGTGTTTGAAACTCCTTTTCTTTTCCTACTTGTTGGATGTACCTGTTTGCAACCCGTTCCAGATTGGATCCCCAAGCTTGGGGGTGGCCTTGTAAAGGCCTAGGTTGGGAGGTGAGCCTCCATGGTTAACCTCATTCTTTATTTACAGGCACCTGAGGGATATCAAAGATGCTTGATTACCTTTAAAAAAAGAAGATGGGTACTTTTGGAAATTGCCATTGTGATCTTAATGTTTTGTGAAATTCATTATTTTAAGGAGGATTTGAGATCAATATGTTGTAACTCTTTGATATTTGTAATATCTCCACCCATATTGTAAATGAACTTTTCAAGTGGTTATGAACTCTTATGTTATATTGTAATTTGAATTAAGGCTTTGAAAACATTTAGTATCATGTATTACTCTTTGTATTTGACTATTGCTTGCATTAATAAATATTATTATATTCCCTCCTATAGGAGTATGGAGATTTTTGAGTTCAAGAAAATGCTTGTGTTTGGTGAAGAACAAATTTATTCTTAAGATAATTTTGAAATTTATGCAAAATTTAATTATACTCAAAATTTTAAAAATTTTCCATCAATGTCTTCGGATTAAAATATAGAATCTATTGGTACAAATTTTTTTTAAAAATAATAATTTATATAGCTACTGTTTCGAAAAACACAGTCATATTTCACCAGTGTATTTCAAAAAAAATATATTAAAAACTTCTTTCCATACATATAAATGTATATATATATATTTATTTATTTATTTATATCTATATATGTATTAACATACATATATAAATTATAATTATATACATATATTTACCATGTTTTAAAAAGCGTGAGGTTGGAAAATCGCGCTGTGTATTGCGCGTGAACCACAGTAGTTAGCGCTGTTTCATTTTTTTTGTTTGTGTTTAAACAATTTTTTTTTATTAAGCTTTGTTGGGGGCCGAAGCCTCCCCCCATAAGCTAACCCGCGGGGTGGGAGGCCGCGCGAGCAGCGGCCCACCGCTGTGTAAAACACGGCGGGGTGGGGCTGCCGCCGCCGGTGGCTCCCTCTTCCCCGACCCCCCCTTCCGGCGCTCTCTGGCGGCGCCGCCTCCTGCGGCCGCCGCCAAACCCTCTGCCGCCCTTTCTCCCTTCGACGCTGTCGACTCTTGACTGCCGCCCTCTACGTTCGCTTAGGGTTTTATTTTATTAAATTCTTTTATTTCTTTTTTTTCTTTTTTTTCCTTTTCTTTTTTTGTTGAGTTATGTTTATTTTTTTTACATATGCATATATATAATTTCATATGAATTAAGTATTGTTTTCTTAGATAGTAAATCTAATATCTTCCTAAAATTTTAGATTAGTTTTTTTTTTTTTAAAAGGGTAAATTTAATAATTAAAAGATCTTATGTATATATATTGGTTTATTTTTTTTTATCCTCTATTGTGTAGATATAGATTTAAATTTACAATTTAATTTAAATACTTTAGAAATGTTTAATTTTAAAGATTATGGCAAATTATGGTATATTTTAACATTATTTAAATGTTAGTAGTTTTTTTTTTCCTTTGTCGTTGATAAAGGCATTATTGACTAGAGTTATATATAAGAGTGATAATTTAAAATCTAATTAGATGATTGTTCGAG
The DNA here is from genome assembly GCA_018584345.1 of Thuja plicata. NCBI lineage: Eukaryota > Viridiplantae > Streptophyta > Pinopsida > Cupressales > Cupressaceae > Thuja > Thuja plicata. The sequence continues at coordinate 246,821 of MU227164.1, forward strand.
AATCAAATAATCAATTATTTAGCTAACTTCCTTGTTGTTATTATCGGGGAGTCATATCACCCCCTTAGCTTCGCGATATATGCCTTTTAGAGGCGTTATTGCTAACCTTGTCCGTTGGTCTCGATACTGGAACCCGGTACTCTGTACGGTCTCTCGACCCTAGGGATCCAGTTTCGAGCCTTTTGGAGATAGTTGACTTTTGGATCAACATGGGTTGAATTTTAGTCAAACTATCTCGTTTTGCGCACCTTTGACCTTCTTAGCTCTTAGTAGACCCTTGTGACCTTCCCTCACGTATTTCTAGGCACGGTTGACTTTTGGTCAACTCTAGTTGACTTTTAGTCAAACTATCTCGATTAGCGTGTGTGAGTCTTCCATAGGGTCTCGTGAACCCTAGCTTGTACTTTTCCCTTATTTCAGAGTATAGTTGACTTTTGGTCAACTCTAGTTGACTTTTGGTCAACTACCTCAGTTCGCGTTCAGTTCCAGCATGGGACTTTTGTCATCGCTTAGGATAGCTGTGAAAGCTATCCCTCCCCTTGTGACCTATTCTGGTTATCATTTACCCTTGCACCGTTTTACGTGCACTTGTTACCCTTGTGTAGTTTTAGTGTTCCGATTTCATGCGTTATAAAAAAAAATTTTGTTCGTGTGTTTTTGCCCAGCTTTTGGGCATGACAGTTTTAGACATATATTCAATGAATTAAAATAAGATCTACATACAATAGAGATCATAGACCTTCAATCTCAATATCTAATCATTCCCTTTCTTTCTCTAATAATCCCCCTAAACTAAGAACATACAACCAAATATATACAAGAGTCCACCACAAGAGGTCGGCACTCAAATCCATAAGAGAGACCTAGATTTAGGTCCACACAGATCCCAATGAGATATCCCAAATAAATTAAGCCCTTAGAATTAACTAAATAAGTTGGCCAAAGATTCAACTCCCAAAATAACAGTCTCGGGTAGATGGTTACTGAAAAATCAGCAACCCGTCAGTAAAGCATTCCTAAGCATCAAAAAACCCGTCGGTAAAGGCATCACCACAACCACAACCACCACAACCCATCAGTAAAGCATAACCAAGAAACATGAAACAAGCATGCCCAAGCAACAGAACCCGACCAAAAGAGAACAAAATAAAAGAACTGAAAGAAAAACATCTTTTTGGTTGTGCGGGATTGCCAATGACCCAAGATGCTCCTACATCAGATACCCAGGGTTTCAAGAAATGATTCTCTGAATCATTTGTCAGGTTGAACCTAAAATGAATCCAACTTAGATTGATAACTCCAAGATGAGTCCTCAATCAGTCTATTCTTCTACTTCACCAGATACTCCATGTATTATGTCCCTCTTGTTCTTCTGCCAATTCTTTGTTTTAGAATCTTTTCAACTTCTTCTATCTGTTTCTTAGGATAATCACTTGGTACTATCATTTCTTCATCAGGTTCATGATATTCATACAAGTCTGAAATATTGAATATAGATAATATATCCATGTTATCAGGTAACTCAACTTCATAAGAATTTCCACTGTCAAATCTTCTTAGTATTTTGCAAGGACCAAATTTATTCATCTTCACTTTACCATATGTTCCAATAGGAAATAGTCCTTTCTTTAGATTAACCATCACTGCATCACCAACTTCAAATGTTTTATGTCTTCTTGATCTGTCTGCATTGTCTTTGTATTTCTGATTACTTTACTCCAGGTTCTATTTTACATCTTTATGAAATGTCTTCATAAATTCTATAAATTCTTCTACTTCATAACTTCTTTTCTCTTCTCCAACAATATCTCTCAAATCTGATATGCCTCTCAGTTGTGTGCCATGAACAATCTCAAAAGGTGTATTTCCAATACTTCTATTCACTAAACTATTGTATGCAAATTCTGCTTGTGCCAACATCAAATCCCAATTGCTTGGTGTGTCTCCAACTAAGTATCTCAACAAATTATCTAAACTTTGGTTCACAACCTATGTTTTTCCATCAGTCTATGGATGAAATGTAGAACTAAACTTCAACTCAGTATCCAACTTCTTCTAAAGTGTTCTCCAAAAATAGCTAACAAACTTATTGTCTCAGTCAAAGATGATACTCTTTGGTAATCCATGCAATCTGACAATTTCCTTAAAGAAAATATTTTCTATGTGTACTATATCTGATGTTTTCTTACATGGTATGAAATGTGTCATCTTAGAAAATCTATCCACAACAACAAATATGGAATCATTGCCTCTTGCTGTCCTAGGTAAGCCACAAACAAAATCCATGTTGATATCACTCCAAGGTTTCTCAGGAATCGTAATAGGTGTATACAAACCAGTGTTCTAACTCACTCCTTTTGCAACTTGACAGACTCCACAACTTCTTAAAAATTTATGAACATCCTTATACAGCTGAGGCAAAAAATACCTCTCTTTCAGCAAACTCAATGTTTTATCAATACCAAAATGTCCAGCCAATCCATTACTACGTTTCTCCTTAATCAAATTAGTTCTCATTGATCCTCTCGGTATACACAACTGAATACCATTGAACAACATATCTTCCTGAATGAAATAGTCTTCATACTTACTTGAGTGATTTGTATTAGGTTCTCTGCACACTCTCCACTGCTCTAAAAAATTAGGATCACTTTCATACAAATTCTTCATGTCATCAAAACCAAGAACTTCAATTCTCATTTCAGTCAATAATGACCTTCTACTCAATGCATTTGCAACTGTGTTAGAAACTTCACTCTTATGCTTAATCACAAATGTAAAACTCTGTAAATACTCTACCCATTTCATATGTCTCTGATTCAACTTATTCTGACTAACCAAGTACTATAAAGGCTTATGATCAATATACAACACAAATTAATTTGGCATCAAATAATGTCTCTATTTATTCATAGCTTGCACACTAGCATAGAACTCCTAATCATAGACATAATATTTCCTTTTTGCATCATTCAACTTTCCATTAAAGAAAGCAACAGGTTTACCTTCTTGAGTTAACACAACTCCAATTACACTTCCACTTGCATCACATTCAACTTGAAATACCTTATTGAAATCAGGTAATGCTAGCACAGGTAATTCATAAACCTTTAGCTTCAAAGCTTCAAAACTCTTATCAGCTCCATGTGTCCATTTGAATTTTCTTTTGTCTCCTCTCATTATTTTAGTCATATCATAAGAAACAGAACTAAAAATTTTAATCAAATACCTGTAAAAACATGAAAATCCATGAAATGATCTTACCTTAGTGATATTTTCAGGTGTAGGCCAACTCAGTATAGCTTCAACCTTCTCTAGATCCATCTTCAAACCATCAGCTGAAATCACAAAACCCAAATACACAAGCTCGTCTTTCATGAAGGAACATTTCCTTAGATTTATCAACAAATTTTCCTCTTTTAATATATACAAAACTTTTCTTATATGCATCAAATGCTCTTCTCTATTCTTACTGAATATCAAAATGTCATCTAAATATACAATCACACTTTTGTTCAAGAATTTCTTCAAAATTTCATTCATTAACCTGATAAAAGTACTGGGTGCATCAGTTAAATTAAAAGGCATAACCAACCACTCATACAAACCTTCCTTTGTCTTGAAAGCATACTTCCATTCATCACCTTCTCTGATTCTGATATGATGATATCCACTTTTCAAATCAATTTTGGTAAAATATCTTGCTCCACTCAAACAATCCATTATGTCATCCATTCTCAGTATAGGAAACCTATCATTCATTATTATCTTGTTGATTTCTCTGGAATGAGTTCACATTCTCCATTCTCCATTATTCTTAGGTGCCAATATACCAGGTACTACACATGGACTCAAACTTTCTCAGATCAAGCCTTTGTTCAACAATTCATGATGTTGTCGGTTAAGCTCTTCATTTTTGGTAGGTGTTAACGAATGTGGTGCTTTGTTTGGTAAACTAACTCCAGGAATCAGATCCATACAGTGACTAATATCTCTGATTGGTGGAAAACCATCAGTTACATTATCTAAAATTATTTCCTTGTACTTAGTGAGCAACTTCCCAACTTCTACACGAATTTCATCTTCTCTATCCTTACTAGGTTTGTTAGGAATCTCTAACAAACTATCTACCTTCCACCAGACAAAATTTCACAGATGTGCATATCTCACCAACTAATTCTTTAATCAAAGGTAACAAAACTTGCTTGTTACCATCAACCCAAATATAATATCTATTCAACCTTCCATAATTTATAGCATTTCTATCATATTTCCAAGGTCTACCCAAAAAAATATGACAACAATCCATAGGCATAATATCACACAACACCTTATCATAATACTTCCCAATTTTCATATTAACAAAAAATTGTTCACTCACCATTAATGTATGATAATTATTGATCCATGAGATCTGATAGGGCTTTGGATGTTTCATCCTCTCCAACTACAAATTTGTAACCATTTCCTCAGATGCTAGATTCTCTGAGCTTCCACTATGAACAATCACTTTCCAAACTTTGTCTGCAACTCTACATCTGGTCTTGAACAAATTTTTCCTGATCAGATCTTGCTTATCCTTCTCACTCCATAGTATCCTTCAGATCATTAAATTTCCTTCCTTCTTAGCCTCATTTGGTGACTCCTCTTGCACCAATGTATTTCTTCTACTATTGCCTTTCTTTCTCACATGTGTACATTCAAAATATTTATGTCCTTCTTCACCATAGTTGTAACAAGTAACTTGGAATCCTTTTCTTCTATAGCCACCTCTGGAGTAATTACCTCTTCCTTAGTATTAATTTCCACCCTTCCATTCTGTATTTCCTTTATCTTGAGATGTGTTCAAAATTTAATTGTATGGTTCAGATCTATTGTTTTCACCATGGGATCTACCTCTTCCTCTAGGGAATCTACCACCTCTGCCTCTTTGTCTTTGTTCATATATTTTGTTCAACTTTTCCTTAGCTTTTAGGGAAAATTGATATGCCTCCTCAATTCTTTCCATATTGACCAAACTAATTTAATCTTGTATGGAACTTCTCAAGACATTCAGGTATCTTGCAACTCTTTCCACTTCATCTTCAACATGTCCAGATCTGATATCCAATCTATAGACTTCCTCAGTATAGTATTTCATAGATTTATCCTTCTGCTTCAAGCTTTGCATTCTCCTAATCAGGTTAATCTGATAATCACAAAGTAGAAACTTTCCTTTCAATTTGTTTACCATCTTATCCCATACCTTTATTTTTTCTTTACCTTTCTTCTTTCAATCCAATTGCAGATGTTCCCACCATAGGGATGCATGACCTTTCAACTTTGTGCTTGAAATCTTCACCTTCTTATCCTCTGCCACATTTTCATATTCAAAATACTTTTCCATATTTTTTATCTAGTTAATCAATTCACCAAAATCCAATTTTCCACTGTACTTAGGAGGATTGAACTAAGGTGTGGATTTCAAACTTGTCAAATCTCTTAGGAATCACTCTTCTTCTTGATTCATCATAGGTGTAGGTGAAACTTCACCTTGAACCCCTTCATTTTCATCATCACTAACATCATCAAGATGTCGTCCTCTACGTTGGGATGTGTCAATAGCTTCCAATATAGTAGCCATCTATCTAAGCATATCAGCTAGACCTAGATAAAAATTTCCTCTCCCAAGAACCATCTTGATTCCCTCTACAATTATAGGTCAGATCGCAATCTTCTACCCCACAACAATATCAACTAGGGTTAGAGTTTCAAGAAGGAACTAGATCTCACCAAGCTCTGATACCACCTGATGCAAGCAAGGTTAGTAGGAGGGGACAAGGGCACTCCTAGCTACCAAACTAGCTTGTAGACACAATGCGGAAGCCAAACAATAGAGTGAGAGAAGAAAACACATAGATCCTTTATATTAACTTGATCAACAATATTACATGTCAGGCTATAAGGCCTTCCTAGTTTCAGCCTTATATTTAATGAATTACAATAAGATCTACATACAAAAAAGATCATAGACCTTCGATCTCAATATCTAATCATTCCCTTTCTTTCTCTAAGTATCCCCCTAAACTAAGAACATACAACCAAATATATACAAGAGTCCACCACAAGAGGTTGGTGCTCAAATCCATGAGAGAGACCTAGATTTAGGTCCACATAGATCCCAAATAAATTAAGCTATCAGAATTAAATGAAGAAGTCTACCAAAGATCCAACTCCCAAAATAATAATCTCGGGAAGATGGTTTTCAAAAATCAGAAACTCATCGGTAAAGCATTCCCGAGCATCAGAAAAACTGTCAGTAAAGGCATCACCAAAACACGTCGGTAAAGAAATCACCAAAATGCATTGGTAAAACATAACAGAGCAACAGGAAACAAGCATGCTCGAGCAACAGAACTCAAGCGACAGAGAACAAAATAAAAGAACAAAAAGAAAAAATATATTTTTGGTTGTGCAGGATTGCCAATGACCCAAGATGCTCCTGCTTCACACCAACAAGTCCTATCTAACAGTGATGAAGAGGAAGTTAATGATATAATATACTATGCACAAAATAGTCAAGGATTTACCACCATAATGAAAAACTCTAAGGAAGAAAAGGATAGAATCACTACTGATCTAGCGAACAAAGAAAGAAATAACTACCACTTAATAAATAGAGTGGTGGGTAATGTTGGTAGTCAGCCAGCAGACATCTTCATTAAAGAAAATAAGATAGATGCCAAGTATGCACCAAAAAGAGATGGACCTGGGGAAAATTAAAACAAACCTAAGGTTAAAATAGTAAACAAAGATAGTCATCCAAAAGATGTACATGTAGAAAAAACTAAAGTGATAGAAGTAGGTGCTTCCTCTCCCAAGATTGGAAATAAGAAATCCAAGAAGGAATATCCTACTCTGAACATTCAAATAGAGGTAAAAAATATTATTATAGAAAAACCTAAAACCTCTGATGTGAAATATACTCCAATGGATATGGGCCAATGTTTATCTCAGATGACTGTTAAGGTCCCATTCCTAGAAATGATGAGGATAAAAGAAAATAGAGAAAAGGTCCTTTCAGTGTTGAACAATGTATCGCTAGTAAAACCTCAAAAATAAAATTATGTTGAAAAGAAATATAACAATAAGGGAAAGGAACCTAAGGGGATGATTTATGAGATCCCTTAGATCTATCTAAACACAAATACTTTTGTAGTGGTTGTTGATCCCTTTTTTCTAACATTAGTGATGAATGGTAAGATGCTAAAAAATTGCATCATAGATTCAAGAGCATCTAATATAGTCATGCCTGCAAAAATCATGAGATCCATGGGATTGCAAGTAGATACTCCTCATGGGAGGTGTCAAGAAATGGATTCAAGAGAGATCCCTATTGTTGGAACCATTGAGGCCTTACCTTACAAATTAGCTATATGCCTTGATATAGTATTGACTATGAGTGTGTTCGTGGTTGATATCCCACCACATTATGGCATGTTGTTGTCCAAAAAATGGAGTGCTTGAATGGGGGGCAGTATTCAATGTGATTTGTCCTATGCCACTTTCAATATTTATGGGAAAAATGTAAAGGTGTCCAAATAAGGTAGGAAACCTCACATGATTGAGTTTCATGAAGATACAAATATTAACTATTGTGTTGATATTGATATGGAGAATTTCAGAATAAAAAGGAGTGCTCATCAATGTAAAGATGGTGATCCTTTGGTAAATGATTTGATTACACAGAATGATGGTTTATGGAAATTTTTTTTTTATGGAGCCTATTCTTAATAAAAATTAGGAGCTGGAGTCTTACTTATCTCTCCATCAAGTACAATAATTAAATATTCTTTCTTGTTATCTTTCTAGTGTACAAACAATATAATAGAATATGAAGCTTTGTTTTTAGGGCTAGACATTGTTGCTAAACATGGTATAAAATGTCTAAAAGTTTATGGTGACTCAAAGTTGGTACTAGCCCAAGTCAGGTCCAAATATGTTGTGAAAAATGATAGACTGAACATGTATAAATATGCTATTTGGGACCAAATTGAATTTTTTGATTCCTTCAATATAAATTCGATAGAAAGGTCTAAAAATATTATGGTAGATTTCTTAGCTAATGTTGCTTTCAAAATTGATGATTTGACCTTAAATGGGGTATCAAAAGTTGAGATTAAGACAAGACCAGTTGTCCTTGATAATATTTACAACTGGAAAGTATTTGAAGATGACCAAGACATCCTTAGATTTCTTCAATGCCTAGACCATTATGAAGACTAGCACATAGATTGCAATACTTTACTTGAGGTCATTGATGGTAATGATTGTGTATTGGGGGATGAGGTTTTCCAACTAATTTCTAATCAGATTCCTAAGGGATTGGTAGAACTAGAATCATTATTTAGAAATCAAAGTGAACATACATCAAGAATAAGCAATGCCAAAATTGAGGATCTAGAGGAGATAAATTTGGTATCAGAGACCACTCCTCAGATAGTTTATATTGGAAAAGGATTGGATTCCCATGTTAGAACCAATTTGAAAAAATTATTAAGAAAACATAAGCATGTATTTGCACGGTCTTATGAAGATTTAAAAGCTTATAGGGAAGACCTTTTCCAGTATGAAATCCCACTCAAACTAGATGTAAAACCATTCAAACAAAAACAAAGACCCATTAATCCATTGTTGGCTCCTAAAATGCAACAAGAGTTGATGAGATTAAAGGATGCAGGAATTATCCAGCCTATCAGACATTCAACTTGGGTTTCAAATCTAGTACCAATGAGAAAAAAAGAATCATGACATAAGATTATGTATTGATTTTAGAAATCTGAACATTGCATCCTTGAAAGACAATTATTCTCTACCAAATATGGAGGAAATGTTGCATAAGGTTATTGGTTGTGAGCTATTATCAATGATGGATAGCTTTTCAAGCTACAACCAGGTACTTGTAAAAGAGTCAGAACAGTTTAAGATTGCATTTACTACTCCATGGGGAACTTATGTATATGTTAGAATTCCATTTGGATTAATAAATGTAGGAGAAAATTTTCAGAGAACCATGGATGTAGCATTCAAAGAGTTTATTGATCTATTCATGGTAATTTACCAAGATGATTTGACTGCATTTTCTAAGAAAGCAGGGGATCATTGTGAACATCTAGAAAAAGATTTCAACAAGGTTTTAGAATACGGTGTCTCACTGAATCCTCAAAAGTGTCAATTTGTAGTCACAGAGGGAAAATTATTGGGACATATAGTGTCCAAATATGGAGTAAGGATTGACCCTAAAAGGATAGAATCTATTCAAAAGGTCGCTTCTCCAAGGAATATTAAAGGTGTACAATCTTTCCTAGGAAAGATCAATTTTGTTAGGAGATTCATATGCAATTTTTGCTGAAATTGTCACACCAATTATCAAGTTATTGAAGAAAGATGCAAAATTCCAGTGGAATGAGGAAGCTCAGTTAGCTTTTAAAAATATTAAGAAAGAAGTTCAAGAGACCCCTATCTTAAAATCTCTTGATTATAGTAAGCCCTTTTCTTTGTTCTCATTTGCATCCTTTCATACTATTGCTATTGTTTTACTTCAAAAAGATGAGGAGGGATTTGAGCATCCTATTGCATTTTTTAGCACATCTCTCTGAGATGCAGAGCTAAACTATGAAATGATGGAGAATGAGGCATATGCTTTGGTGAAAGCTGTAAAATCATTCAGACCCTACTTAGTTTGTGCCAAAGTTATTGCATATGTACCTCATTCAATAGTAAAGGATATCCTTACTCAATTAGAAGTAACTAGTAAGAGATGTAAATGGATTAATAGAATTCAAGAATTTAACTTAGAAATCCATATTACTAAATTGGTTAGAGGACAAGGTATAGAAAAACTTATGACAAAAGAAAACCTAGACTTTGTACAAGTGAATAACATAGTGATACAAGATTCAACAGTAACAAGTATTGAGAGACAACCCTTCTATGTTGACATCATGTATTACCTTAAGAATGCCAAGTGTCCTAAAGTTATGACTAACAATCAAAAGAGGAATCTCATATTACAAGCTCATAAGTACACCCTAGTTCAAGGAGATTCGTATTGGAAAGACAGAAATGGTGTACTATTATTATGTCTAAATCAGATTCAAGCTGAGAAAGTATTTATTGAAATGCATGCTAGAGTATGTGGAGGACATTTTCTGCTAAGACCACTGCCCATAACATTTTGAGGGCTGGATATTATTGGCCTAGCCTATTTAAGGATACTCATGAATTTGTCATAAAATGTGAGCCTTGCTAGAGGTTCTAAAATAAGTTGAAGTTCTCAAGTGCCCTGTTATTGAACCCTGTGAGTGTTGAAGTGCCTTTTGCAATGTGGGGTATAGACTTTATTGGAGGATTTTAAGAGAAGTCTAGTGGAGGACACATTTGGATACTTGTTTCCACTCATTATTTTAAAAAATAGATAGAAGCAATTCCCACCAAGAAAGCAAATAGCAAAGTGGTTACTGATTTTCTAATGGAAAACATTCTAACCAAATTTGGTGTCCCTGCCAAGCTAGTGATGGATAATGCTATGTGTTTTAGATCAAATGAAATCAAGGATTTACGCAATGAATATGGGATCATAATGTCTTATTCATCCCCATATCATCCTCAAGAAAATTGCCAAGAAGAATCTAGCAATAAAATCATTTTGAAGATTTTGAAGAAGACCTTGGAAAAGAATAAAAGAGCTTGGCACACAAAGTTAAAACTAGCTTTATGGGCCGATAGAATAACAATAAAGAAAGCAATAGGTAAATCACCTTTTGAACTTGTATATGGTTTACAGTATAGAATGCCTATGAAAAATTTGATACCAGTATACAAGTTTATTCAAGAAGAACAATTAGAAATGTATGACCCAATGTAAGATAGGATAATGCAATTAGCAGAGCTTGATGAAGTCAGAAGAGAAGGTAAAAAAGAGAACATAAAATTGAAACAAAAAATGAAGTATCTTTTTGATAAGAGAGCATGTAGCAAAAAATTTATGCCTAGTGATCTAGTACTCCAGTGGAATGTAAGAGAAAAGGATAAGGGGAAGCACAAGAAGTTTGAATCCTTATGGATTGGTCCCTTTATTATTTCTCAAAGCTTTGGAAAATATTCTTATCTTTTGAAGAACATGGATGAGCAAGAATTTGAATTTCCAGTGCATGGGCAATTTTTGAAACCTTTCTTTAATTAAAATTGAAAGTTTCATGCAAAGTAAATTTTTTGTATCATATGTATAGGTGTGTTTCTTTATGTTGTGTGTTTCCTTTTTGCACTAGGTTAGTGAGTTTCTTTTTCATGGTCTGCAACTAGAGATCTATGGTTCTTGCATTAAACTTTCATTTAAATATTCTCAAATAGAGCCACTATTGGTTTTATTTCCAATTTTGTAGTTTGCCTAAATTTTTTTGAAGTTCTCAATCATATCCATGCCTAAAAGTTGAAAATCAAGTCTAGATTTGTCAAAATACCTCTACAAATAATGATCTTCAAGCCAAAATAAAGAAGGAATTCAAAACCCTAAGCCTTAGGTTAAATTTCCATGCATATTCAAGAAAAACCCTAGTTCATTAAAAACTATTATATTTTTTTGTTACTTTTTCAAAGAAATCCAAACACTTAAGTCATGTGTCATATTTCATATTATTCACTTAAGTCATGTAGTCTCATTGTAATCTGAGAATATTCCTTTTCTTATCGAGACTTGGCGATTTCCTTTAAGTCAGGTTGTCTCTATGAAAAATGAATATGCTTTCAATTCTTGTGAGATTTCACAGAATCCATAGATATAGATTTTGATCCTATGGTTGGCGGAGAATATCTTTAGAAAACCAGAGTAAAAGAATCTCTTTGGCAAGTTTGAGTTTTCTTAGTCACGTTGTCTCGAAAGGTGATCAAATTTGCAAGTTGAGTTAAGGTTAAGTTTGAAGTTTCATGCAGTTGAATTATCACAAAGAGAAATGTGGATTAAGTCAAAAGATCCAAGATTTAGTGATAGTCATCGATCTAAAATGTAATCATGTGGTGGTCCCAAAGTCTCCATGAAAACTCTTGATTTAAGAAATGTGTAAGCGACTTTGAGTTTACTCAATCGTGGTGTCGTACAAAGAAACCAAGGTCAAGAAGGTGGTTAAAATCCTTTAGAATCGTGATCTCTTTTAAAATCCATGGTTAAGTTAAAGCTAAATAGATTAAGTGACTATTGTCAAATGATAGATAGATCCTATGGCTAGTGTGAAGTCCTGATAAAAAGTTACAGATAGATGAAAGACAAAGAGATATCATGACTATCATCTGATTTGAAAAGGAATCTAGTGGTTGGTGTTAAATTGTGAAACAAACCATGAGTTAGAAATTTATTAAAGCGACTATGAGATTCGATGAGTCATGATGTCATGATAAGAACCATGGTTGAAGATAAGTTCAATTAAGCTTAAGTGTGTTTTTCAGTGAGAAGATCTGAGCCGTTAAAAGGAAAAGATCTTATGGATGGCGTGTAGTCACTTTAGAAAGTCAAAAATTCAAAAAATTTATAGAGATTCAGTGGTGATGATTTAGATTGAGACACATGGCTAATATTTCAAAGACTTGAGTTAGTTGGGAAGTCTCAAAGAAAACCTAAGGTAAAGATTTTCCTTCCGTGATATGGAGACTACTTAAGTCATGAGGTCACAAAGAAAACTACAGTTAAGAGAGAAGAAAATGAGATTATGTGCAAGCTATTAGATTAAAAATAGGATCTAGGGTAGTCATGAAGTCTTAGTTGAAAATATGAAAGAACAAAAAGTGAATGACATTACATGTGAGCCTTCCGATTAAAAGATGATCGTGTGACAGTCGCATAATCTTGAAAGAAACTTGGGGTAAAGGAAATTTTAAAGCGACAAGGAGATTACACAATCGCATAGTCTCTAAAGGAAACCTAAGATATAATATAAGTTATTAAAACCCTTAGTCTCTCAATCTAAAAGAGAATAAGAGTTAAATAATCTCATATAGCAATTAAGAGGTAGCCGTTGATCTGAAAAATGATCGGGTGGTTGTCGTTAAGTCTTAATAGAAAAATAGAGATAAGGATAACTCTTCACGAAAACAAGATCACTCAGTCGCATTGTCGCTAAAAGAAACCATGGTGAGATCAGGGTAATGTATGAGGTTTTCTCCATGCCATGTTAATAGTTGACAGGCAATAGGAATGAAAAATTTATGATAGCGTGTTTTAAAATATTGCTGAGCTGTTCTCAAAGAGCCAATAGAATGAAATCTTGATATCTTTTCAAATTTAATAATGTTTTTATATGAAAATTCATCATTTGAATTGATCATATGTCAGTTAGAAATGCCATGGCTAGGAGATAGAATTGATTTCACAGCATGTAGGAGTAAAGACAAAAAAGAATGAATTATGAATTCATAAAAGAGATTGGTGCATTTATAGGCATTACCGGTATCATTTCATGTTACCATTTTTCAAGAATGCAGATCTCATAATTTGCATCAGTGCTTTGCATTTTTAGTAAGAAAAGAGTAATCAAGGTCTACATAGTGAATAGAGAATATTTTAGTCCAAAATCTAGTGTGTGATTTTCAGTGTTTAATGTTTGAAGTAATCTACAGTGAAAAGTGAGGGTTTTGGAGAAGATTTGTTTCAATATCGGTAATAGAAAGAAGTTGATCAATGACAAGTTACATCAAAAAATATGAGTAGAGTAGTGAGTGTTGCCTCTGCCAGCGGGAAGAGAGGGGAGGATGAGGACCTTAAAGGAAAAAGAAACTATTCAGAAGAGTTTATTCAACTAATTTTAGACTCTAATCAGGGCAAGAAGGTAAATGATGAGTATTTAGGAGATAATTATGCATACATTATAGATGCTAAGACACTAGATTGTTCTGGTTATCATTTATTTAGTTATTTTCATAAAACCACCGATGGCCCTATGCCCATTTCAAACCCCTGGACTAGTGGATTAGCCAAATTGGCTGTCCCCGATATATTCATTGATGTAGACTTGATCCTAGAGTTGGCCAGTAGGTATGATACTATCTCAAAGAACATTAAGAAGGATGGTGGCACTATTTTGGTAACCCTAGACTGAGCTTCATTCATGAAAGCTTTTGATATCTATAACCCCTATTCCACAAAAATTAATTTGAAAGCCCTAGATGCCAGATATACTAGAGAGGCCCCTATTGTGTCTAAATTGATCTAGGCCCATGCACCAAGGGAAACTAGAAATTATATTTCCTCTATTCCAAGTTATCCATCTCCATACTTCTACAAAGACCTAGCTTTCTATATGAAGTATATATATTTTGCCTTGTGTAGAGTTTTGGGTGTAGACAATGGGAAAGAAAGGGTATCATCAGACATGCTAATGATAATTATAGAATTGTAGAGCCCCTATGTAAGCACTGAATATGATTACATATAGTTTTTAATTGACAAGTTGCATCAAGGATTCCTTGATATTTAGAACAAGGTAGGAAGCCCTAAATTCCTATAGAACTCATTGTTGATGCACCTAATCATGTTTACAGCTCAGAAGATTCTATCATGGACAGATGAACCCTATGCAATTATGGTTAAGGGTGTGGAATTATACCTCCCAGGAGAAAGAGTTTTGTGCATTTGAGAATTGGGTAGTCTACCCATTGCTGAGAAATTTAGGAGTAGATATGACCAAACTTCCAGTAAAGGTGCTACAATTATTGATAACTTGTCAATTTGTTGACAAATGGAATGGTGATCATAACTAGGGTGACTTCTATTGTCACCAAAATTTTACACTAATCAGAGTGTATGGTTGTTCACAGCCACCACATATCTTTCCCTATAGAGTGCCACCAAGAATTGCAATAATTGAGTTTTTATGGCAACTTATGTTAACAGATAGAGAGCACTTGGAATCCTACAGGAAGGGAACTTTCACTCCAATGCAATTCATTGCCTCATATTTTACAATTGGAAAGAGGGCCTATGACCTTGTCAATGGATGGTTAAGGCATTATGGGATGAATGTTTCCCTGTACAGATATATTGACATAGAAGGATTTATTGAAAGTGCCAAGAAACTCTTGACACCTACCATTCAAATCACCAAGAGGAATCATCCCTATGAAGAAGAAGATTTAATTAGAAACATCCTTGAAGAGGATGTGATTGCATCAATACTATCAAAGTATCATGATTTAATGGATCTGGAGCAGCAACTGAAGAGGAAAGGAATCCCATTTGGTGGATATTTCCCAAGCATGCCCTATTTGCAGAGATTAGAGAAGATGATTGAAAATAATAGCTTGCTCAGTAATCAAATTGAAGATCAGACTGATGATAACGACAGAGGTCCCAATAAACAATCATCATTAGAGTATAGCAGTAGTTATTCTATCCATAGTCCACCACCCCAAGATCAGCCACATCATAATGAGGAAAACATTATTGGTCTTCCAAAATCACATGAGGGTCAGATGGATGTAGAGTCCCCATAGAAGAAGCAAAGAATCAAAGTAGGGGAACCCTCTATTGCAAAGACATACGAGAAGAAAAAAGATAGAATTGGTGCCCTATTCACAGGGACCAGTGCATATGATCATCAACTAAGGAAGTTGATAAGAGAGGGTAAGAAAAAGAGAGACGACACTGATGATAATGTAGAAATGCCCCTTATTTTATGTCAAGATGAAAGGGAACTACAACAAGAGGAGTTCCTACAGGATGATGAGTTCACCAAAACTAAGGATTTTAAGGAATTCTTGATAGGGGATTAAGGAGAAATTTATAGCACAATTGAAGTCACAAGGAGGAGAGGCAATTAAAAGTGAAGCATTACAAAACCTCTAAGCATATGATCCAGAGTCAGAAAGTTTGACTCCTGATCAAGTGAGGCAACTTGTGAAGTCCAGTGGGATGCTCTTAGTAGAAGGATGGGACTTGACTTTGGCCTTTATAATAGACTAGATCATAAGGCAATCTGATGTCAAGATTTCTATAGAGACCCAAATAGGAGAAATGATAAAAGGGTGTGGCTATGGTTCTAAATCTCAAGCCCTTGAAATGTGGTCTCTTGCTCGTAAGAATCAAAAGCCATCACTAATAAACATTCAAGAGAAGATTGAGGGAGACAAGATAATATGATCTGTGTGCATTATAGGAGACCTTGAAATATCTCAGGCATTGACTCATTTTAATCACTTGAATGAGGCAAAGGCAAAACAAATTTCTAAAAGATATTAGAAGTTATTTGATGAGACAAACCTGATTACCAAAGATAGAGAATTAGGTTTGATGAAAATTAGTGCAATGGAAAAAATAATTGTAGACCTAACTCAAAAATTACAAGAGATGCCTGAGGTTGCCCCTACTAAACATAAAGAAAGAATAGATGTTGAGATTCAAACTGAGGATACAAAGTATGTTGTAGCAGAAATAGAGTAGAGGATTAATGAGCATAATGAGGTTATTTGAGGATCCTTAATGCAAATTTTTCAACATAGAATAATTGTATTAAAGGATAAAGGTCATATAGTTTATGGTGCTTATGTTAAATTTCCAGGCCTACAAATTGAAGTAAATAATTTTGTTTCAATTTTGAACCCCTACTATGCAACATGGTCAGCAAGAACTGGTTTATTTGAGAGGTTAGAATCATTGCAACCATTGAGATCAGATCTACCAAAGATTGTAACCTAGGTTGGAGAAGATATAGAAAAAATTGGGGTAACCTTGTCCTTTTTCAAAGGCGAGGAAAATCAAATTGAGGCCAGAATAAATATGTTTAGGCATGAATACAATAGATTTTTGCCATCAATCAGGATAGAAAATAATCAAATCAAGCCACTAGGAGTATGGAGCACAAAATTTGACACTGTATTACCTAATAAAGAGGTATATGTTTTTTCCAATGGAGAATTGGACATGGAAAGATATAATAAGATTCTATATGAGGCCTTTAAGGCAGAAACATATTTTAATAAATTCATATCAGATGTCAAGAGCATTATGGATGCTAGGTGGGAAAGGAAGAAGAAACAACTGGAAAACATTCAGAGATTTGATTGGCCAGTAGAAGATGATGTCACAGCATGGGATGTCCTTACAAATCCCAAAAATAAAAAGTGTGCCACTGTTGACCTTGATATTCTTGATGAAGAGTAGAAAGACACTTGGCACATGCTCTTTGAGCACAAGAAGGTTAGTCATCTTGAAGACTAGTGTAAATTATCCTATAATGGTGGTCACTAGGTCTCACTAAAAATATCAGAGCCTATCCTGAACACATACAAACAAAGGTTACAGTGATCACAAGAAGACAAGATAAAAATCAGATTTCATTCTTCATTTTTGTCCATCCACCGCTTGGTCTCTTCTTGTCTTTTTTCCTTTTCTATGTTTTTAGGGTTAGGTCTTAAACCATCTGAAGCTTGTTTCATCCTTACTTATTAAGGATTCCAAGATTGTTTTAGCCTATATATATAGAGCATATTGTAACTTTTTGAAGAGGATGAAATATAATTACAAGGCAGACTACTAAAATTTTGTCTTAACCTATGTACTATTTTGGTCTATTAAATGTATTTTGAAGTAATTAGACATTAATAAATTACATTGAAATCTCTATTTTATATCTTGTGCTGTCTCTTTTATCTTTTTAAAGCTTTTATATGTTTAATTGTAAGGCATTTAAATATATCAATTACAAGGTAATTGTGTAGTTATTTATGAGGTCCTTCAAGGAAGGAGTAATTCTTTTAGATGATTCTAGGAAGATGAATATTGATATTAAGATCTGATAACAAAGTTATAGGAGTGAGTGGACAGTCTGTAAGGCATTCTATATAGGTTGCATATATTTTCATTAATCACTTAATTATGTATTTGCATTTGAGATTGACTCTGTTGCCCATAGGATTGGGCACTGGTTTATGGTTTTCCAAGTAATTGTTCATCATCCAATATTGAAAATCAATTAATTACATTTCATCCATTAGAAAACACATATTTGCAAGTAATTGTATTCACAAAGTATAAAATTCATTTTTTTGATTCCTTCAAGAGAAAATCAATTAGGTTAACCCTCCTAAGTTCAAAGAACTATAAAAGGAAGAAGGATGAGAATCCTTACCACATTACTATTTACTTTTGTCAAGATAATTTTTTGGCTTATTAAGCTCTGTATCAGGTTAATTATAGTTATTTGCATAGTTTTCTATTTATTGATATAGTAAAAGGAATTCAACAAACTAGTAAAAAGACCTAATCCAGTATAACTATACTGCAAGTCAGTAATCATTCAAAGGTAACACCTACCTAAGTCTGTGGATCTCAACAAAGAAGAAGTATCCTATCCAATCCTCATCAATTAGGCTTTTCTTGCATATGGTAAATTCAAAATATATAAGATCAAGCATTCATACAGTTTTGAAAGATTCTTGCAAGAAAAATCCCTAACAAGGATCTTTGATTCGGTACATATGCAATTGGGAGGGAAAAAAATTCAGTTTTAATTTGAGTTATTGGCAATTCAACAATAAAATAATATTTAGACATTTTATTTTTGTAAGAATGAGATTCTTGATGCTAATTATAGATAAAATTTAGTAGTAAAGAGAACATATTCATCAACAAAGACTTGACAATTGGGTGACCTAGGGATTACACCTAGCTCAAAAATTAATTGTCCAGCATTCCAAATTCTAAAAGACAATTAGTCTCACCTCTATTTGGAATAACCCATGAGTGGTTTTTCCCTACCAAAATGACATCCTCTCTAAGGATTTTATTTACTTAGCCAATTATAGAAAAATACTTAGCTTAATATAAACATTCATAGTCAAAGCAGTATGAACTGGTTACAAAAACATCAAATCATTGAAAAAGCTGACGAATAAGATTACAGTCTGTTACATAAAATAAATCTTCCTAGCCTTGTATGGTTTTTCATGTAGTCCAAGATTATTTGTGTCACTTTCTTTCGAATTGGTGTCCATTGCAGAAACTCTTATTAATCTTTATTTACTCTGTATGCCAACCCAAAAAAGAAATTTAAGAGAGAAAGACTTTAATACACAAATAACATGTTTGTAAAAAATGAGATGTATGGATTTGGGTTAGAAGGGTAACATTGTAATATGATGTGGGTATGCAAGGAAAAAATTAATTTTGAAATGCAGTAGCTGGTATGTGAGACCTACATAATCTAAATGAGTATAAAGAGGACAAAACATACATGGCCATTAAAACCTAAATGAACTTCTATGAAAAGGTAAGGAAAACTAAGATTATCTGCAATCTGTCTCGTCTCCTACACTTGTTGTTTCTATAATTTATTCTATGTAATATGTTTATAACATGTACTTATTGATAATTTTGTTTCTATATGTAATCATAGCTGGTAATTGTCTATAGCTGATGTAGATAATTTTGTTTCTATATGTAATCATAGTTGGTTATTGTCTATAGTTGTTGAATTTGTTAGCCTAGAATTTGTCTATAACACTATCTTGATGTTGATGCATCATTTATGTTGATGCATCTATCTATACAATTAAATTTATGATTTATGTATAGATACATGCATCAACATAAATGAATGAGAGCAGTGACCTTTTTAATCTTCAAAAGCAGTGACATTTTCATGTGCATATTATTGTGACTCCCTCAAAATTCAATACCTATAATTTTAAGTATTTCATTATAATTATCTGCATATTATAAATTCTTGATCACTAAACATTTAGAAAAACATTGACTTTAGGATGAAGTTCCATCGTCTGGAGAGAAAATATTGTAAATACACTTCCTCAAATAGAGGTATTTTTTATCGCAATAAAAATATAGTTTATTTTATTTTATTTTATTTTTCTTTCAATGGCCTTTACTTATTTTGATTTTTTTGTTTAGGTATTCGAAGAATACAATTATGTTCAAGTTGAAATTGACAGACGTGGACACTATTGCCAAGTTGGAGAATGTAAGAATGTGGGTCTTGACAGAGTTGGTAGATCTTTTCACCATCTGAAAAGGCTTAACGATCACCACAAAAATATTTATAAACTATCATATATACAGGGAAAGAGGAGTGCTTCTAGTGGTGATCCTAACCCGGACTATGAAAAAAGAAAAGTGAGAGGCTATAAAACTTATCAGAAGCATAAGAAACAAAACAAACGTATAAATATGAGGGTTCCTAAACAACATGGGAAGAAAAATATCAAGGATTGCTCCCTCTAAGTGAAAATGGAGGCTCAAAGACAGTATGAAGCCTACATAGAGAATGACAACAAAAAATGGTATGTAATACTTAACCACTTTAATGACATAGTTTTAATTGTATGCTTTATGTTTTTTATTTTTTCAAATCGTGTTTCATTCTAACAATTGATCTATTGAAAGGGAAATTCCAAAGGTGGTGACAATGGTGGCGAGGAGGAGGATGAGGATGAGGAGGTTCTTGAGCATCTTGAATTTTGATAATTTTCATGTCTTTTATTATATTTACACTTTCATGGTTAACTGAGTTGTGTTTGTGTATCTTGTATGTTAAATTTCCATTATACTCCACGTTGTATTGTTTTAATTCTATTCTTTATGATTTTTTATTTTTTCAAATCATGTTTCATTCTAACAATTCCTCTATTGATAGCCTAACAAGTGAAATACCCACACTTGCTATTAACTAATTTCATTTTTGTTTGCCAACTTTTTAATAGCAAAAATAAAAATAAAAATGTGTCATGGAAAGTATGGTGAACCTTTCATTGGCTTGTGCATGAGAGGTATGACTTAATTATTCCTTTCTTTTTGGATCACTACTACCCATGTATTGCATCTCATAGATATTAGAAATACTATATTCTTATAATCGTTTATGTTCGTAACAGGCTCCATGACCTCCTCCCAAGGACACCCAGGCTTGTGAATGAGAGGTATGACTTAGTTATGTCTTACTTTGTGTATCACTGATACCCATATATTGCAGCTCATAGATATTATAAGGACTATATTATTATAATATTTTATGTTTTTAATAGGATACACCATCTCCTCCCAAGGACACCTAGGCTTGTGAACAAGAGGTATGACTTAATTATGTCTTGCTTTGTGTATCACTGTTACCCACGTATTGAAGCTCATAGATATTATAAGGACTATATTATTATAATATTTTATGTTTGTTATAGGATCCAATACCTCCTCCTAAGGACACTCTGACTCCACCATCTCCTCCCAAGGACACTTAGGCTTGTGAACAAGAGGTACGACTTAATTATGCCTTGCTTTGTGTATCACTGTTACCCACATATTGCAGCTCATATATATTATAAGGATTGTATTCTTATAATATTTTATGTTTTTAATAGGCTCCACTACCTCCTCCCAAGGACACCCATGCTCCACCACCTTCTCCCAAGGATACTCAAGCATGTGAACAAGAGATACGACTTAATTATGCCTTTCTTTGTGTATCAGTGTTACCCATGTATTGCAGCTCATAGATATTATAAGGAATGTATTCTTATAATATTTTATGTTTGTAACAGGATCCACTACCTCCTCCCAAGGACACCAAATCTCCACCACCTTCTCCCAAGGACACTCACGAATGTGAATGAGAGATACGACTTAATTATGCCTTGCTTTGTCCATCACTATTACCCACGTATTGCAGCTCATAGATATTATATGGACTTTATTCTTACAATATTTTATATTTGTAACATGATCCACTACCTCCTCCCAAGGACACCCAAGCTACACGACCTCCTCCCAAGGACACCCACACTCACTGTTATAATTTAAGGACTAGGAAGAATTCTTGATATTTATGAAACTTATGAATATTAATTTTAATGCTTCTTGTTTGGATATATTTTATGAAACTTATGAAACATTGTTGGATATATTTGCAAACTTATCATTTGGCTATTGCTGCAGCATAGGATTTACAATGGTAGTTTATATAAATGATTTTCTTAATGGTAGCATTTCCAATATCATGGTCTTCAAAACATTTTTCTTGAAGGGCCGAGTTGGTCAAATTTGGTTTAAAAAATTGACCTTCTTGGATTGAAGCATTGTAGGCTAGAAAAGGCCTCTTTCCTTACATCTCAACAAGTGATTTTATGTCACTAACATTAGTTTTTGCCTGGTTTCTAAATTTTAGCAATACAAATTTTTTTTGTTTAGGGAGATATATTAGTTTTCATTATTTTATTGTTTAAAAATCAATTAGCATAGAGTCTAATCAAGTGCTTCCTGTTAGGGATTTTTCTTGCAAGTATCTTTTAAAACTAGTATGAATGCTTGCTCTTATATATTTCCAATATTATATATGAAAGAAAAGCCTAACTGATGAGGATTGGATAACATCCTCCTTCTTTTTTGAGATCCACAAACTCAAGAAAGTATTACCTTTAAATGATTATTGATTTACAGTATCTATTATAGTGGATTATGTCTTCTTACTAACTTTATGAATGGATTTTACTATATCAATAAGTAGATAACTATGCAAATGACTGTGACTAACATGATATAGAGCTTAATAAGCCAAACTATTATCTTAAAAATAGAAAATAGTAATGTTATAAGGATTCTCATCCTTCTTCCTTTAATAATTCTCTAAACTCAGGAGGCAAAACCTATTTGATTCTCTCTTGAAGGAATCAACAAACTGAATTGTATACTCTGTGAATACAATTACTTATGAATGTATGATTTCTTATGAGTTTAATGTGATTGATTGAACTTAAATATTTGGATGATGAACAATTACTTGTAAAACTATAAACCAATGCCTGGTCCTATGGGCTATAGAGTCAATCTTGAATGCAAATCCACAATCAAGTGACTAATGAAAATAAATACAACCTAGATAGAATGCCTTACAAACTATACATTTAATCCTATAACTTTGTTTATCATATCTTAATATCAATATTCAGCTTCCTGGGATCATGTGAAAGAATTATTTCTTCCTTGAAGGACCTCACAAATGATTGCACAACTACCTTGTAGTTGATGTATTTAAATGCCTTACAAATAAATACATAAAATCTTGAAAAAAGATAAAAGAGATAACACAAGATATAAAATAGAGATTACAATGTATTTTATTAATTTCTAACTGCTTCAAAATACATTCAATAGACAAAAAAGTACAAAGGCTCAGACAAAATTGTAGTAGTCTGCCTTGTAATTATATTCCATCATCTTTTAAAATGTTACAATAAGCTCTATTTATAGGATAAAACCATCTTGGAATCCTTAAGAAGTAAGGATGCAACAAGCTTCAGATGGTTTTAAGACCTAACCCTAAAATATAGAAAAGACAAAAGATAGGAAAGAACCAAGCGGCAGATGGACAAAAAAGAAGAATGAAATCAGATTTTATCTTTTTCTTCTTGTGATCTTTGGACCCTTTATCTGTATGTGTTAAGGATATCTTTTGATATTTACAATGAGACCTAGTGACCGCCATTATAGGATAATTTACACTAGTCTTCAAGATAGCTAACCTCCCTATGCTTAAAGAGCAGGTGTCATGTGTCCTCCTATTCTTCATCCATAACATCCAAGTCAATAGTCACATGATTTTTATTCTTGGGCTTTGTTAAAACATCCCATGTTGTGACATCATCTTCCTTCAGCCATTTCAAGCTTTGACTATTCTCTAATTGGGTCTTCTATCTCTCCCACCTTACATTCGTAATGCTTTTGACATCTATAATTGAAATTTGTTTCAGCCTTAAAGGCTTCATCTAGAATCTTGTTATATCTTTCCATATCCAATTCTCCCTTGTCAAAAACATATACCTCTTTATTAGGTAGTACAGTGTAAAATTCTAAGCTCCATACCCCTAGTGGCTTGATTTGACTATCTTCTGATCTTATTGAAGGCACAAACCTGTTGTTATCAGGCCCAAACATGTTTAGTCTTGCCTCAATATGATTTTCCTTACCTTTAAAAAAGGACAAGGTTACCCTATCTATTATATCTCCTCCCCAACCTGGGTTACTACTAGTAGATCTGATCTCAGTGGTTGCAAAGATGCTAACCTCTCAAATAATCATGTTCTTCCTGACCATTTAGCATAGTAAGGGTTCAAAATTGAAACAAATTTGTTTACTTCCACTTGCCGGCCTAGAAATTTTCCATAGGATCCATATAATATATCTATTTTATCTTTTATAACATTGATCCTATGCTGCAAAATTTCATTCAATTCTCCTGCAACAATATTGTTATGCTCACTAGTTCCTTGCTCTATCTCTGCTACAACATACTTCGTTTCCTCTCTTTTAACTTCAACGTTTGTTCCTTATTTGTGCTTTGTTGGGGAAAATTTAGGAATCTCTAGCAATTTTTGTGTTAGGTCTACTATTAGCTTCTCTTGTTCCTTGAATTTGATCATACACAACTACCTGTCCTTAACTATATCACTAGTTTCACTAGCTAGTTTTTTGAATCTCTTAGACATCTGGGCAGCCTTAGATTCATTGAGTTGTGCAAAATGGGTGAGAACCTAAGAAATTTCCATGTCTCCTGTGTTCTAGATAGACCAAATGATATTTTCCCCCTCCATTTTCTCTTTTATATTCAACAATGATGGCTTCTGATCCTTTGGAGCTAAGCTCCACAATGCTAGGGCCTGGGATTTTGGATTATATTCAAATCCTCTTTTCATTTCTCGAACCTAGATTTTTGATGATAGATTGACATCAAATTGTTTCCTTATTTTGTCAATTATGAAAGCTAAGGCTAAGTCCCTTCCTTCCACCAACAACATTCCACTAGATTTTACCAACTGCCTAGCTTCTTCTGGTGTGATTTCTTCTGAATTAGGATCATAATCTTACAATACTTACAAAGCCTCACTTGTCACTGGATCTCCTCCTACCAATTGTAGATGTGCCCCCACCTGCTTCTTCTTATTCCAAATAGGAATCTCTTTGAGCTCTTTAATCTTAATAAAATTATCATCATTTAAAAATTAATCTTGATGCAACAATCTCTCATTTGTGCATGTTAGAAGAGGCAATTCAATTTCCTCTTCATCATCTTTCTGCAGCTTTTTTTCTAGTCTTATCTACTTTATAAGTTGATGATCATAGGCTCTATCACTAGTGATGAGAGCACCAATTCTATCCTTTTTCTTTTATTTTTTCTTATTATGAGATGGTTCCCCTATTTCTACTCTTTGTTTCTTTAATGGGGGCTCATTAGTGACTTTAGTCTTGGGTACCTCTGTCAGGTCAATTATATTTTCTCCTTCTGCTACCTTTTCTTCAATAAATGGTTGATCCATTAGAGGGGGGATAGGAACTAAATAGTCTTCATCACTATCCTCCTCATATTCTGATGAAGAATTCCCTTTATGGCATTTATCCTTCACTTCCAGTGCATCCTCAAGCTGATTACATAAAAAATTGTAAGACTCAATCATGGCATCAAGTCTTTTCAGATATGGTAACTCTGGGAAGAAACCCCCAAAAGAGATTACTTTCCTCTTCATTTTTCTCTCCAAATCCATTAATTCATTAAATTTATCAGCCCTTTGATTGACTTCTTCATCCTCCATTATGTTTCTAATGAGGTCTTCCTCCATACATTGATCATGTTCTTTAGTATAGGGAATAGTAGGTGTTAAGAGTTTCTTAGCACTCAATATGAAACCTTCTATGTCAGTGTATCTACACAGGGCTACATTCATCCTATAATGGCTCAACCACTTATTAACTGAATCCACTTCCCTTTTACCAATTGTGAAGTTGTAGATCATGAATTGTCTAGGGGTAAATGTACCCTTTCTATGAGGAGCCAGGTGCTCCCTTTCTGTTAAAATTAACTGTCTGATGAACTCCATTGCTGCAATTCTAGGTGGCACATGGAATGGTAAAACATGGGGTGGGTGAATACAACCATAAACCCTGATCAAAGTGTAATTCTTTTCATAGTAAAAATCCCCCCAATTTTCATTTCCTGGCCATTTGTCAACATATTGGCAAGGCCTCAGCAATTGCAGCACCTTCACTGGAAACCTAGTCTTGTCTATACCCAAACAATTGAGGATTGGATATACTATCCAATTCTAGAAAGCACAAAATTCTTTCTCCCTGGAGGTGTAGTTCCACACTCTTAACCATAATTGTATTGGGTTGGCCTGATTTTGATAAAACCTCTATGGCCTCAGATTCTGGCAATCCATAAGAGGAAAATTGTAATACAAAATTAAATGCATCAATATGGAATAATGCATGAATTTAGGTTTTTTCTCCTTGTTTCGGATATCAAAAAACCCTTGATGCATTTTTTCAATTATATACTAAATATAATCATATCTTGTGCTAATATGATGGATCTGCATATCTAAAACAATCATGAGGATATCTGCACTTATTCTTTCTAGCCCTCCATCTACTCCCAAAACTCTGCATAGTGTATAGGAAATGTATTTCATATAAAATTTGAGGTCCTAATAGTATTAGGGAGCATTTCTTGGGATTGGTGCTATGTAATTCCTCATCTTTCTGGGCACATGATACTCTTGAATCAACTTTGATGCAATACCAGACTCTCTTGTATATCTGGCCTCTAGACTTTTTAAATTTATCTCTATGGACATTGGATAATATACATTGAATTCCTTCATGAATGAAATTTTATCTATGGTTACGAGGGCTTTCCCATCATCCCTTTTTATGGTCTTAGTAAAGAGATCATACCTATTGGCCATTTCTAGAGTGAAATCAGCATCTACAAAGATATCAGGGACTACTAATTTTTCTAATCCACAAGTCCATGGGTTTGAAATAGGAACAGGGTCATCACTATTTTTGTAGAAGTAATTGTAAAGTGAATAATTAGAAGAATTGGGAGTTTTAGCATCCCTAATGTATGAAAAATCATCAATGAGATTTTTGGTATTTAGCTTTCTAATTTAGCTAGATCTAGGCAACAAAGTGATAAATTATTCTTAGTAATTCCTTTTTCCTTTCATATCATCCTTTGCATCCTCATTGATGGTTCTGAAATAATGCTTTGCAAATCCTAGTAGCTCTATTTTTTGCACACACTGATTACTTAGCAATTTTCTCTCTGAAAACAATAAAATTTTGGTAAAATGCAATGATTAATGATAACCTATATTTATTTTAGAACCATCAATGCACAAATCATAGATTTTCAATTGAATCACTTATGTCTTCAATTCTTCATGCTGTGAAATCAATTTCCTTCCTAGCCATAGCCTTTGAAAGTGACAGGAGATCAAATTTGAATGAGTTCCTTTTCATGAAAAACCCTTATTATATTCAAAGAGGATCCATATTTGATATGATTGGCTATCTTGAATACAACTCAACTACCTCTTAACACACTTGTCATAAATCTCTTAATTTACATTGGCTGGAAACTGTACTTCTTGGCAATGAAGAAAAGTCTTTGTTCAAACTTTGGTTCGCTTATTAGTGACTTCATGATTGCATTGTCTCCTTATCATTGAGAGTTACCCTTACTTGTGGTTTCTCACTAAGAATTGATGATTGCCACATGATCAACTTCTTGATCAACAGTTATCTCTTAGTCACCAAATGAAATTACATAACTAATATTTTTTCTGAGACTTGGCGACTGTAGCGTCTAATAACTCATCTTAAACCTTGGTTTCCTTTTAGAGACTTGGCAATTGTGTAATCTCCTTGTCACTGAGAAAACATTTTACATGATAATTTACTTCAAGATAACATGACTATACTTTATCTCATAGTCGCTAAATAATTTTGGACTTATTACATTTATCTGGAGATTACCTGACTATCGTAGATCTTCTTTCATCTACATCTGATAGTCTAGTTAAATTAATCTAATTTATCTAATGATTATTTTAATTAGTTTATTTAAATACTAGAAATAGATTTAAATAGATTTATTTAAAATGATATTTGTTATTTTAGAATCAAGCTTAAACCTAGATTGAATAATGGATAAATGAATGGGCTTATTTTATGCATATGGATGATTTAATTGGTTAGATGTAAATGATTATCCACTTATGTTCATTTTTCAAGCTTTAGTACATTTTCGTTCTATGCATCCTTATGGTTCTCTTTTGCTTATATGTGTTATTGTGGGGGTATTAGATGGCCTAGGGTGTTACAGAGGCTGGGTATGAGTCCTAGAGACTTGTTGATTGTTTACTCTCTGGTGTGTGTTCTTTTGGGCTTTATTATCCTAAACTAACCATGTAATCCTTTTTGATGTGTTATCTGGATGTGTACCTCTATGTGGTCATTCCTATTTTGTATGGATACTGGATTTGGGGTATACTTGGGTTTGGACCTATGCTAGATCTTTGTAGGATCTATGAGCCTAGGGTAGGTTACCTAGATGTGTAGTAGGGGGTGGCTTGTAATAAGTTTTGTATCCGTAAGTGACTACTAGATTGATTATTGTAGAGTTTACTTAATAAGTGATAACTAAATACATACTGAGAGATATTAAAATGAATTAATAAGATGTGTCCTCACCCATGCTTGAGTTCTAGTATAGACTAAGATGGTGATGAGAAGATGCTAGTTACCTCGAGGGGTACCTTGCACAGTTAGTGGCCTTGTTAGTTTGAGAGGTCATTGGCTCTATGTATGGTCACTTAAGTGCCGGAATCCATTGGGATTGCTAGGAAAAAACTTAAGGGTTAGACGTACATGATGACACCTTCCTTTACATAGTCTAGATTTCCTACGTATGTGAGTTGCCTCTGGATTAGTGAGTCTTACCTTTCATGATGTATAGTACACCTGGATTAGAGAGATATTAGGATCCCTTGCTTAGCGGTTACTTCTTTATTGGTTTTGGATATCCAATTAGGGTCTATTGTTATCTCCTTAGCACGGTGGGGTGGACCTTTATAGTTCCACATGGACGGGTGGTAGTGATTCTTTACCAATTGAGATAAGATGTCCTTGTACCATGTGCTTTATGGTTCTTTGCAGATGAGCTCTTTATGTTACTTCATTCTTGATTATGTAATTTCATTATTATAAATCTTATATTAGAGTATTACATGTGATACCTAATCTGGAAATTGTATATTAAGTAGATTAGAGTGATTACCACATACCCTGCGACATGTGTAGCGGATGTGAGTTTATGGTGGTTTCATAGTTATCCATGAGGATCGTAATTATGGTTTTGTAAGTTGTATATGTTATATCTATTAAAATGGAATCTTTTGTTATAGTGTTAGTTGTGTTTTTCTTTAAGTAATTCAACATCCTGGAACCCTTGAGACATGTAATCTATGTGAGTGTATGACATGTGTATAAATGGTATTTGCTTATGCATTAATGTATGACTCTTTATGTAAACTATTTAAAAAAACATTATTCAACACACATAGTATCATGTTTAGGTTAATCTCTCTTGGGTTCCCTGGCGGGGCGTTACATCTGGTATTAGAGCCATGTTTCTACACTGGGAACTTTGGGAATTGTATGCTCATTAGGTTGTGTCTAGCTTGAACTTGAAACTAAAACATAGACATACAACACATTTGTTTTCAAATTATTTATTTATGGTTATATTCATTCTTTAGTTTATGATTCAAGCTATGTGGTGAATATTGTATCTATCTCTATTTGTTTCAAGTATCATGCCTAAAACAAGAGCCGCTAGAGGCCATGGAAGAGGTGGGTCAAGTGCCCATGGTAGAGGTGGGTCTGGTGCCCATGGGGAGGTAGGCATCCTAGATCCTCCATGAGTGTTAGGTAGGAGGTTAGTCAGTAGTAGGATAGAGGTTATCAGAGGAGAGAGGGTTAGGATGAGTCTGAGGTATTGGATACTAGACAAATACTTCAGGCTATCCTAGATCATCTTCCTGAGAGAGCTAGAGTGGAGCAGGATGTATCTCATCACTCCAATCATGAGGAGAGATAGAGGGAGAGATCTAGGAGCCCTCGTGGGAGGACTATTACAGTGGACCTGGTGGTGGTTGCCACGAACCACATGAGTGACTTTACGAGAGGGAAGCCTATCCCTTTCAATGGATAGGAATCTAGTTTGGAGGCAGAGACTTGGCTGATAGCCTTAGATAGGGTCTTCACAATGCACCCCTTTAGTAGAAATACTAAAGTGAGATATGTTGTGATTAAGTTGTCATATTTTTTTGCTATTTGGTGGAAGATCAAGAGAAACTAGGTCTTCATATGGATACTATTACCTGGGAACTCTTTCTTGAGAACTTTAGAGAGAGGTTCCTTTCTAAACAGTGGAGACAGCAGAGGGCCGATGAGTTTCACAATTTGAGATAGCTGACATTGACTATAGAGAAGTATGAGCATCATTTTTACGAGCTCAATTAGTATGTTGGATATAACCAGGACTTGGCACTGATGGTACAACACTTTGTGTGAGGGCTTAATGCCCACATTGTTGGGGATGTAAAGCTATTTGAGCCTACGAACCTGCAAGATATAGTTATTAAAGCCACTCTAGCAGAGTCTAACTTGGTAGAAAGCCATGGAGGTTGACACGGTGGCTAGACTAGTGGGGCTTCTAGAGTAGGCTATAGAGGTAACCAGTCATAGGGTGCTAGGAACTTCAAGAAGTCATCCAATTATTACAGAGGTAATCAAAACCAGAGTTAGAACCAGCAGTAGTAGCAGAAGGCTGCATCTCCTACCCAGAGTGGTAAGAGCATCAGGAGTGGATAGTGTTATAAGTGTAATTAGTCTAATCATCCAACAAAGAGTGTATTACCTAATGCAATCAGAGGGAGTGTCCAATAGTTGAGTGTTCCCTCCAATGGGAGAGGCAATTTTAGAGGGACATGATGTTTCTGTTGTGGTCAGTTTGGCTACATTACAATGAATTATCCACAAAGAGCACCACGGTACTCTACATAGAGGCCAGAATCCTTGGAGCCTACAGTGGGAGGGGAATCACATAGAGTGATTGTAGCCTTGGATCACAGATAGACAGAGCATCAAGGCACAGTCATTGAGACCTCAAGTACTATTTGGGGTACCTTTATTTCTATATTGTTTGATTCAGGAGTGATCGATTCTTTTATATCACCTTTCCTTGGTGAGCATTGTAGGTTAGTGGCTTCAAAGAAAGCATTAGGTTGGCAAGTGGAACTAGCCTCAAGGACTAAGGTAGCTATAGATTCCTTGGTTCGTAATTGTGAACTGAACCTAGGTAAGTTCATTACCTCGGTTGACCTTCGTGTGATTCCTTTGGGATCATATGGGGTTGTCTTAGGAATGGATTGGTTGGGAGCTCATGGAGCTAATATCAATTGTAGATGGAAGACCATACTTTGCAAGGATTATGATGGTAAGGAGTGTCAAATTATGGGGATTCCTCGACCCATATCCCTTCGCATGATATCCGGTATGCAACTGAAGTGATGTATGCGAAAGGGTTGTTAGATGTTTGCAGTATCTATGTATGAGATAGATGGTATGTAGAGAAAATTCAAGACATTGGTTCATCTATATTACATGAGTTCATTGATGTATTCCCTAGTGAGATCCCAAGTATGCCACCAAAGCATGACATAGACTTCCGCATAGAGCTCGTGCCAGGAGTAGAGCCTATATCTAGAGCACCATATTAGACAGATACTCATGAGTTGAGTGAGTTGAAACTACAATTAGAGGAGTTCTTGGAAAAGGGGATCATCTTCCCTAGTGTATCTCTTTAGGGATCACCTATCCTCTTCATCAAGAAGAAGGATGGATCATTACACTTGTGTATCGACTATGGAAAGTTGAACAAGGTAACGATCAAAAATAGGTACCCATTGCCATGCATAGATGACCTAATTGATCAAATCAAGGGAGCCAAGGTGTTCTCTAAAATTAATCTTAAATCAGGATACCACCAGTTGCAGATTGAGGATGCATATATCCAAAAGACAGCATTTTATACACACTATGGACACTATGAGTTCACAATGGTTCCTTTTGGGTTGACGAATGCTCCATCAGTATTCATGTGCCTGATGAATGGAGTATTTCAAGAGTACCTTGATCACTTTGTGCTCATCTTTTTGGATGATATACTAATTTATTCTAGATCCATGGAGGAGCATGAAGAGCATCTTCGATAGGTTTTGCAGTTCCTTAGGAAAAATAATCTTTATGCCAATCCGGCTAAGTGTGATTTATTCTAGTCAGAGGTACAGTATCTTGGTCATGTTATCTCTGGAAAAGGTATCTCAATAGATCCTTTGAAGATTTAGGCTATTGTAGAGTGGTCAGCACCCACTAATGTGTCTAAGGTCTGTAGCTTCATGGGTCTTGTGGGTAACTACCACAGGTTTGTGAAGAACTTCTCTAGGGTAGCACACCCTATTACTTCTCTTCAGTGGAAAAGGAAGAAGTTTGTTTGGATAGAGAAGTGTGAGGGGGCTTTTCAGAGCCTTAAGGTGTGTTTGACTAGCGCACCTATCCTAGTTGTACCCGATCTAGTGGGAGATTTTATAGTGTGTGCTAATGCATCATTAGAGAGGATTAGAGTAGTCCTCATGCAAGATGGGTGAGTGATTGCCTATGAATCTCACAAACTCAAGGATCATGAGCTTAATTACCCTACTCATGATCTAGATTTAGCTTCAATTTTTCATGCATTCGTACGGTGGAGACACTTTCTATTGGGACATCGGTTTGAGCTTCTATTGGGACATCGGCTTGGGACCTAGCCTATTGTGCATCCATGATGTTTTTCATGTTTCAGTTCTTAGGAGATATATTCCTAATATTATGCATGTACTTGATTTGAATGCATTATAGGTCAAGGACAGGAAGCTTACTTTGGAGCCAATATGTATTCTGGAGAAGCGAGGTGTGACCCTCAGGGGTCACACCATAGAGAAGGTAAGGATCCAATGGGACCCAAATGATGAGTCTTCAGTGACTTGGGAGGATGCAACTAGATTATAGGATTTATATCCCTACATTTTTACAGGCTTCCAGGAGTAAGCCTAATCCTAGGGGGGTGGATGTAATACCCAATCATATTTTGCTTTCAGTTTATGATGTTGTACTCTCTTAGGCAGTGGTTTTAGTTGATTGGCCAAATTATTTTAGGCTACATTTCATGTGAGTTGTTATTCTTTCATTTGATGGTGATTCATTATTATGATATTATGGTTGATCATATGCATAGATAGATGTGATGATTTTATTATGATGATTATTACATGTTGATTTCAGATTATGATTAACTTACCCCATACTTGCAAGTGTATGTTGTCTTATATGTGGATGTACTTGTTGATGTATTAACATGGTAGAGGACAGAGATGTAGTTACTTTTCTCAGTGAGATATACATGTTCAACTAATCCCTATCATTGTTTGTGATATTATATTGTATGTACATGCATGTTATTTTGATGATAGGATTGCGGGTACAGGGCATCATCTTCCCTGAATTGGCAGGAGTGAGGGTGCCCATAAATATTCATCTAAATGGTAAAGAGGGGAGATAACATACAGATCTAAAACCCTAACCTAAGCCTAATCATCCTAATGTTGGATGAGTTTCAGTTTGACTACCCTATCCAGATTCTTCTAGTTGACAGGAATTTGAATACCCCTTCCTTGAGTATGTTTGTTTTGCATGTGATTGCTTTAAGGTGACTTATTGGGTTTTGAGTGATTTCCTATGTTTAATGATTTAATGATTATAGTTGAATTAAATACTTAATTACATCCTATGTTTATTTGAAATAATTAATTAAATTCAAATATTTGAATATTTTGATTTAATTAAGTATTTAATTGAAAATTAAAGTAAATATGCCTTTATGATTAATTAAATGATTAAATATTTAGTTACATATATTATTGTGACATAAATATTTAATTTATTTTATTAATTACATGTGCATGAATGTGTTGAAAAAGTATTTTCAAATTTAAAATTCTCAATTGGATATTAGGAGTCAAAGTAGAATTGTGGCAAAAAAAGGATATTTTAATTATTTAATTTGTAATTACTTTTAATTTCAAGTTGAGACTTTTTAGGGATTGAGTGGAGAGTTGTCATGAGGTTTTACACAATTAGGGGAAGTTTATTCTCTTTAGGAGAATTCTCCTCTCATTCTCTCATAACAGGTTTTGGCATTTTGGAGAGCTCTTGGTGTTTTTGGATTTTTGAAGAATTGAGGATTGTTGTGGTTGCTTGTTGTTTTGGAGATTTGTGTGATTTCTTGCTTGCATGTGCTTGGTTCTTTGTGGATCTTAGATTTGATGTTGAATTGGGCTTGGAGGTTTTCAAAATTTCTACCTTCTTCAAAGGCACATTTCTTCATTTCTTGCATTGGAATCAAGGTAGGTTTTGTTTTTCCATCTATTGCTTCAATTTTTCAAATCTAAGGTTTTCAATGATTGGATGGATGCATGTTTGATATTTTGGCTTTTAGATGGTTTAATAGTGTTTCTATGTTTTTGGGTATTTATAAAACCCTAGATCTGTTATTTTCATGTTTTATTATTACTTGGCATAGTGATGTTATGCTGTCAAAATTTCGTGAGAGAATTCCCCCTAGAACTCCTAGAAATCAATAAATAAATATGCACTCTAGTCTAAACTATAGAGGAGAAATAAATAAATCATCCCTTTGAATTTCTCTTTAGAAAAATTTAATTAATTGGAAAAAATAGGTCCCTAGAAAAAAAAATACATTCTGGTTAAAAAATGCACTAGTGGACAAAAAGAGAAAGAGACAAAACTAACTCTTTTAAAATATATTTCTGTTTTCAAAAATTTGCTTTTAAAAAGAAAATAAACTCTTTTTGGAAAAAATGAATTAGTATTTGTTATTTAAGTTTAAAAAAAATAAAAATATAAAAAAAAAACTTGGTTTTGAAGATGGGGCGGGGGTCATCACATCTCCCCGTCCCCCCATGTGGCGCGGTACCCCAACAGCCTGCACAGTGGGGCCGTAGAGCCTACGGTACCCCACTATTGTCATTGGGGCTGCAAGGGGTCTGTGGTACCCCACTTGCAGGGGAGCCCATAGGTTATCCCCGCGGCGTGCCGCGTGGGAGACCCCACAGATGGGTAGGGGGTAGGAGGGGTGGGGTCCACAGGACCCCCCCAATGTTGTTAAATTTTATTTAATTTATTTTTAATATTAATAAATTTCAGTTTTAAATAATTTAATTTTTTTTTAATATTAGTTTTTATTAGTATGTTTTAAAATATATTTTTTTAATTAATTTGGTAAATGTTAATTTTAATTGATATGGTAAATATTGATTTTAATTAATTTTTTTATCGATTTTAGAATTTAATTAATATGTAATTATTAATTTAATTTAAAAGGTTTAATTGTAAATTTTTATAGATATGTTTTGATTAATTAAGATGGATTTTTAATTGATGAATTCTTGATTAATCTAAAGACATTAGGTTTAGTTAAATTAATCTAATTTATCTAATGATTATTTTAATTAGTTTATTTAAATACTAGAAATAGATTTAAATAGATTTATTTAAAATGATATTGGTTATTTTAGAATCAAGCTTAAACCTAGATTGAATAATGGATAAATGAATGGGCTTATTTTATGCATATGGATGATGTAATTGGTTAGATGTAAATGATTATCCACTTATGTTCATTTTTCAGTCTTTAGTACATTTTTGTTCTATGCATCCTTATGGTTCTCTTTTTCTTATATGTGTTATTGTTGGGGTATTAGATGGCCTAGGGTGTTACAGAGGCTGGGTATGAGTCCTAGAGACTTGTTGATTGTTTACTCTCTGGTGTGTGTGCTTTTGGGCTTTATTATCCTAAATTGACCATGTAATCCTTTTCGATATGTTATCTGATTGTGTACCTCTATGTGGTCATTCCTATTTTGTATGGATACTAGATTTGGGGTATACTTGGGTTTGGACCTATGATAGATCTTTGTAGGATCTGTGAGCCTAGGGTAGGTTACCTAGATGTGTAGTAGGGGGTGGCTTGCAATAATTTCTGTGTATGTAAGTGACTACTAGATTGCTTATTATAGAGTTTACTTAATAAGTGATAACTAAATACATACTGAGAGATATTAAAATGAATTAATAAGATGTGTCCTCACCCATGCTTGAGTGCTAGTATAGACTAAGATGGTGATGAGAAGATGTTAGTTGCCTCAAGGGGTACCATGCATAGTTAGTGGCCTTGTTAGTTTGAGAGGTCATTGGCTTCGTGTATGGTCACTTAAGTGCCAGAATCCATTCGGATTACTAGGAAAAAACTTAAGGGTTAGGCGTACATGATGACACCTTCCTTTACACAGTCTAGATTTCCTACATATGTCAGTTGCCTCTAGATTAGTGAGTCTTACCTTTCATGATGTATAGTACACCTGGATTAGAGAGCTATCATGATCCCTTGCTTAGTGGTTACTTCCTTATTGGTTTTGGATATTCGATTGGGGTCTGTTGTTATCTCCTCAGCATGGTGGGGTGGACCTTTGTGGTTCCACACGGACGGGTGGTAGTGATTCTTTACCCATTGAGATTCGATGTCCTTGTACCAGGTGCTTGATGGTTCTTTGCAAATGAGTTGTTTATGTTACTTCATTATTGATTATGTAATTTTATTATTGTAAATCTTGTATTAAAGTATCACACGTGATACCTAATCTAGAAATTGTATATTAAGTAGATTAGATTGATTACCACATACCTTGCGACATGTGCAGTGGATGTGAGTTTATGGTGGTTTCATGGTTATCCATGAGGATTGTAATTATGGTTTTGTAAGTTGTATCTGTTATATCTATTCAAATGGAATCTTTTGTTATAGTGTTAGTTGTGTTTTTCTTTAAGTAATTCAATGTCATGGAACCCTTGAGTCATGTACTCTATGTGAGTGTATGACATGTGTTTAAATGGTATTTTATTCTGCATTAATGTATGTCTCTTTATGTAAACTATTTAAAAAAAAATTATTCAGCAAACATAGTATCATGTTTAGGTTAATCTCTCATGGGTTCCCTGGCGTGGCCTTACAGAGGATGACCTAAAACTTAGGGTATTTTGCATTCTTTCATTTGGTTCATGGATAAAATCATCATTTGCAAGGAAAAAATATAGCATTGGATAGGAATTTCAACTCTCAAGCATGGAAATGACTGAGGGTTTCAAAAATTTTCTGGCAGACTACAAAACTGGAGAAACAACCAGCACTTCCTATCCTTCTCATAAGCCATTCTTTCTTCCTTCTAAATCAAAACCCTCATTTTATCTTTATTTTTTTGTGTTGCGCTATTCTAATCATATCAATAGAATGATTAATGATTTTTTTATATGTATGTATACATACCAATATACATAATAGTAATAATTGATTTTATTATTATTACATATATTTAGTTTAACATAATGCCTCACAAAAACATTATAGAATGATTACTGATTTTTTTATATGTATGTATGCATACCAATATACATAATAATAATAACCTAAAACCCTTGATGTGTGGTCACGTCCAAAGGTGAGCAACTGATCAGATTTAGATATTTAATTTTTGTTAGAATTTGAACTTTTTTTGAATATGTCTGCTAGTCTGATGATTCTATGTAACAAGGACACATAGCATATAGTTATTTTCGATGAAAATTTTGATTGAATTTTGATTATGTCAAGTTTACAGTGTTTTTTTTAAAGAATTTTTTGTCATAATATGTATTTTCCATTACGAAAATTTAACCAAAAAATATTAGAAAACTTAGTTTTATTCTACTAGACATGAGAAAGTAAAATTGAACAAGTCAAGAAATGTGAAATAAACTCAATTGCAAAATGGTTTATTTGGAAAACTAAATCTTCAATGAAACAAGTTGAGTATGAACAAATGTAAGTATAAGTAGTGTTTATCTGAACACATAAAACAATGCAATATGAAATGTTTCAACTTTAAAACATTTTTTTGGAAAAGGCAAATTTGAATAATTTTACAATTGAAGAAGTTAATCATTTGTAGACAATTTTACTAATATTCATACACTTTCAATTTTATAAACATATCTGACAATGGTTGGCATTATTTGAGAAAGTGTAATACAGCTAATGTTTCTAAATAAGTGCATGGAAATAAATATTAGACTATAAAAAAAAACTGCTTTCTTTTGTAAACCTATAATTGAATCAGTAGTAATGATGATTGGAGTGGGAACATTGCTTGTATTGTTGATTTTTTATTATGTGGTTGGCATGGCTTCAATGATAAAACACAACGGTCAGCAGTTGGCATGTCTTAAGATAGATTTAGATAGCTAATTATTTTTTAATTAGTCACTTCAAATGATTTTTTTGTTGAATTACATTTTTCAATTTGACTAGCACTCTTTGCAGAAATCCTTTGATTTTTTTAGTGTTTTTCTGAAAGTTGAATCAAACTTTATATTTTAACAAATGGTACAAACTGGTGATAAATTTTTAAATTTGTTTTCCTTATTTTATTTGGCAAGTCTTAGGCATGTCTACTTTTAGTAGGATTATGGATACAATTTAATTTTTACATTTTCATTTAAAGGTTCAACACACATAGCCTTGGTAAGACATTTTTGGTAGTAAGATCATCAACAAAGAAAAGCTATTATTTTGATATCCACCTTACGGTAAGCATAAAAACCTATGTTTGATAAACAATTTACAGTTACATTTGCATTTTTCATATGTTTGGTTTAAAGTACAGATTATAGGATCGACATAAAATTTAAATTTATAGTGAAATAGTAGTTCAAGTACTATATGAAAAATAAATCTATGTTTACAGTCTTTGTTAGTTAAAGTCATATTTGTTGAAAGGAAAGAAAAAATTCTGTCAAAGTACAAGTTTTTTTTCCCAACTATGAGGTCTAGAAAACTAAATTTTAAAAGTGTGGAAAATGCTAGATTCATAGAAGAGTGATAACATTGTTACATAATCTAGTGCTCTGTCCATGTGCCTACATTTTGCACACATGGATTCCAAGCAAGGTTGTAGTTTTACACCTACCAATTACATTTATAAAAAGGTTTATTTAACAAATCCATTTTGTACATAGCCCACAATCATGTTTTTAGTTGAGGTATTCTATCAAACAGTTCACCAACCCCATCTATACTTCCACATTTGTATACATGTTACCTATAGCAATTGTGATCTCAGTCTTTTATCATTGATTGATGTCCAAATCCCATTCCTAGGCCATGAGGATGCTAGAAAAGTTGTGGAATTTGGTTTTATACTTGTCAATTTCATTAACTTATGAGTGTTTACATTCTTCTTGACTTCTTTTGTTGCCGCCTCCTCTTGAATATGATGATCTTGAATTTCTCCAAAATTTAATGTTTCTACATCACATCACTTATCACACAAGTGATTTTTATTTTTTTGATAAAAAAAACCCAGACATGTAAGCCACTTGTGAACCCTCAAAATATTTAAAAAATCCATTTTGTACATAGCCCGCTACTATTGTCTTTGTTGATGCTTTATTTCAAACAATTCACCGACCCTATCTATACTTCCACCTTTATATACATGTTACCTGTGGTAGTTGCAATCTCAATCTTTTATGATTTATAAATGTCCATACCCTATTCCCAGTCCATGAGGACACTGAAAAAGTTGCAGAATTTGGTTTTATACTTGCTAATTTCATTTGCTTGTGAGTGTCTATAGTCTCTGTAAAAGGTTTGTAAAAGGTCTGCAAAAAAAAAGCACATCCAATCACATTTTTAATCGTATCTCCAAAAATATGAACTTAGTCGGGCTGATTTTTTAATATGTTTGAGACGACCATGCATGCACTCTACAAATTTTTTTTAGAGAAATCCAAATCGAACATCAAAAGTTATGGTCCTCTGAGGCTTGGAAAAAAATAAACAATCAATAGTTCTTCTAGACTTTTATCCCACATGAAGTGGGTGACAGTTTTATTGCAAAGCATCTGCTACCACATTATCCCTCCCTTTAATGTAATGCACATCAAAGTCATACTCACATAGGAACTCCAATGTCATTGATGAGAATTAAGATTTGGCTGAGTGAATATGTACTGAAGGTTATGGTGAAAATTGAGTACTTATTTAAGAAAAACTGTTGTTTGTATCTATTGTTGATGTGTAAAATTTTAGGCATGAAAGTTGTATTAGGTTTTTCTAGCTTTTAAACCATTATGCATATCTTTATCAATTCCAAATCTTGATGATTTAATCAAATCATTCTTTTCTATACATTTGCTTGCATGAAATCCAATGTTGGTTAAATTTCAATCTAGGTGAGTTTAATAGCTTGTTGTTTGTTGGAAGGTCAAGCTTTCATTATTTTCTTTAATGTAGTGATAAATCTGCAATTAAATGTTTTATTAATGTAGTGATACATACAAATATACATAATAATAACTTCAAACCCTTGATGTGTGGTCATGTCCAAAGGTGAGAAACTAATCAGATTTAGATATTTAATTTTTGTTAGCATTTGAATTTTTTTTTAATATGTCTGCTAGTATATATATTCCTTCTCATCATGTCCTTGGAATGAGTACCCAATTCATATATATCTAATTCCTTATATCAGAAATAAATAGTAAATTTCTTGATCCTTTTAATCATCAAAACCATTATATATTAATCCTTCCATCTTGAACAAACACCAGATCTCTTGAATCATTAAAAATATTGTTACTGCTATTTGTTATCACTTCATACTAATCTTTTGATTGTTTCTCCTCAAACTTGTTCAAAGTAGATCGACTGTAATCGACTATATGGTTTGTGAACACATCAATATTTGAGTGGATAATAAATATCATTGCAGGGAGTCTATAGATGATTGTCCATCTTCATGCTTTCTTCTTCCATACTTGAGTAGTCTATAAGAATACTAGTATACTTTTGTCCCTTCTAAAGCCTTCACAAAATTGTAATTATATTGTATTATTATTTATTTTTTAATTTATTTATTTTTATATTTTAATTATTATTATCATTATTTATTATTAAATTCTATTTTAGAAAGGGGACATCACAGGTGTCACCGTCTGATTCTCCAACATTTGGCATATGATGAGTGGTTTTGCGAGGCACAACAGCAGTTGTAGTCTCAGAGGGCCCTTGAGGGAAAGGTTGCAAGATACACCATGGATTCAGATGGATTGTTCATCATGAAGGATGCATTTATGTACCTAAAACAAGAGATCTTCTACACAATAGTATTGTTAGAGGTACAAAGAGCCCCATATTCAACACACCTAGGGGTAAAGAAGATGCATATTGATCTTCAACAATTGCACCATTGGGTAGGGATGAGATGAGA
Source organism: Thuja plicata (assembly GCA_018584345.1). Lineage (NCBI taxonomy): Eukaryota > Viridiplantae > Streptophyta > Pinopsida > Cupressales > Cupressaceae > Thuja > Thuja plicata. Next base: position 288,170 of record MU227164.1, read on the forward strand.
TATTGCAGAGTTTGTAACTCGATGCCTTAACTAGTAGAGATTTAAGGTAGACCATTAACATCCATATGGATATACCATGGATCAGATGGATTATTTATCATAAAGGTTTCATTTATATACCTCAGACATGAGATCTTATACACAATAGTATTTTCATAGGCACATAGAGCCGCATAGACAGCACACCCAGGGGTAAAGAAGATGCATATTGATCTTTAATAGTTGCACCATTAGGTAGGGATGAGATGTGATATTTTAGAGTTTGTGACTGAATTCCTTAAGTGGTAGAGAGTTAAGGTAGATCATCAACATCCAACAAGACTTCTTTACCCACATGAGATTCAAGAATGGAAATGGACATTATTTCAATGGAATTTATAGTTTGTGTCCCTTTGTCATCTTGACACCATGATGCTATCATGGAGAGTGGAGACAGTTGACAAATTGACCAGGGTGGCTCATTTCTCACTAGTACGGACTACTTGTACTACTCCAGCAGTGGCAAGGGTATTCTTAGATGAAATTTTTAGACTTCATGATATCCCTCATAGGATCATCTCATATAGAGATTCACTCTTGAAATTATCCTTTGGACTCCATTGCAGCATGCATTGGGTACACAACTCAATTTTAGTTTAGCATAACACCCCGAGACAGATGGTCAGACCAAAAGGGTGAACTAGGTTCTAGAGGAAATGTCGCATATGTACATAATGAATCACTATTCCAAATGGGAGGATTATTTGTACCTAGTTGGGTTTACCTACAATAATGGGCATCACAGTTCATTAGGTATGGCACCATTTCATGCATTCTCCCATAGGACTTGAAGATCTCCCTAGACTTAGGATCACATTGAAGAAGAGTAGCTATAGGTCTAGAGATGGTTCTAGATATGGAACAATGGGTGGATTTGATTAGACAAGATTTGCATGAAGCACAAGACCATCAAAAGAAATATGTTGATGCTAAGAAAGTGGAAAAGAGTTTTTCTCTAGGTGATCAAGTGTTTTTGAGAGTGAAACCACATAAGAGTCCAATCCATTATATAAAAGGCTCTAAGATTGCACTGTGGTTTGTAGGCCCTTTTATATCTTGGAACAAATAGGTCATGTTTCTTATTGTCTAGCATTGCCACCTAACCTGCCAAACATCCATGATCTCTTTCATATATCAATTTTGAAATACAATGTGCACAATGATTCTCATATTTTGGATTGGGTTTCTTAGCAAGTGGATTCATATGGATAGCTAGCACTAGAACCCATTTGCATTTACGCTTGAAAAATGTTGGCTCTTCAAGGGTGAGAGCTAAACACAGTCAAAGTCTGTTGGGACCAATTCAATGAGGTTACAGCCACTTAAGAGGATGCCACATAGTTGAGGACACTTTACCTCACCTCTTTGAGGAATTCCTAAAGGAAGGCCATTATTAGGGGGACAATGTGAGGCAACATCCTTACTTATCTATATTATTGCAGTATTCTGGCTTATTATGGATAGATGTAGTCTCTTATGGATATTTTACATAGTTGCATTGGTAATCATACCCATACCCTTGGGATGCGTACTGGGTACTGCTAAATGCACCTAAGTACCAGGTACTTAGTGGAGAGCATCATAACTAAGGATATTGATTAAGATTTCTAGTTTTTGTTTAAGTGTTTTGTTTTTGTATCATTTCTATAATGCCTTATATGGAATATGGTTAGTTAATTGTTATGGATGGATATGATTTAAACAAATTTCTTTGATTGATGTAAATTTGAGGGTGAGATGTGTTATTAATAATATGCATAGACTTAATGTGTGATTACAAGTATAAATAGTGATCATAAAATAATTTAATATCTAATTATGTTCATGAGAATTATGTTGATTATGTTGTGATGTTGTGATACTTTAATTAATCAAAAGATGAAATAGGTGTTAAAATAATTTGTGCATGCTACATTGAGAATGAAATTTAATTGATGTTGCTTTGGCTATATATATTTTGGGTTAATAATATGTGAATTGAGTGTGCAAGGTATCCATGACCAATGGATTTAGAGATCTACTAGTAACCCCTATAGTGTTAACTTGTGAAGCTGATATTAGTCTATACAGAAAGGCTAATGTCTGTGTATGTTAAAATGTTGTAATGTGATGTTTAAGTGTATTTTTTTGAATCTCTATATTCTCCTAAGGAGGTAAAAGGGCGAGTTGTCATCGTAAGTAGTATTTTCGAAATTGGTCTTTCAAGAGCATTTAAAGGGGTCTTAAATGACTCTTTTTACCTTTTAAAACATGTAAAAACCTTCTTAGGAAAAACCCATAGGGATTGGAGAGCATTTAAAACCTAAAATAATGATTTTTTGACTTGTTTTCACCTCCATTAAAGTCCATAAATGAGAATCGTCAAATTTCTCTAACTTGCAATCCAAGAAATAAATCTTGCCTAGTCCCAACCACTTTCCAAGTCCTTCTTGAAGACTTTCTAATCCTCACATTTATGAGGAAGACCTCAAGAAGCCAAGATATGGAGCGTTCATAAACACTTCTTTCTTACTTGTGTAGGTATTATTAAATTTGTCACAACTCCTTCAAAAAACATGCAAAAGAAGGGAATGTGATCCAAGTTTCATTATCTAATTGGGAGAGAAGTGATGAAAATTCATCCTTACTTGCACCCCCTCCTTGAGTCTCAATTAGGGAGCTTGATTCATTTTCCTATTTTCATCCTTGAGAGAGTGTGCAGTGTCATGGGAAAAGAAAGAGATTCGAGAAGGATTGAGAGAGCTTCAAGAATTGAATCAACCTCCTTCACAATGAAAGCTTGAGAAAGGTAGTATTCAAATCCTTTTTATGTATCTTTCATTTGAATGAAGGTATTTAAAATGAAAATTTATGTATGCTTATGTACTCTTGTGTGAGTCTTGGTGTTGATCAATATGTTAGGAAGGGAGGTATTTGATCTTGGACTTCCTCATTGGGAGACAAAGAATGTGTGTGGTAGAGAGGTAGGAGGAACATCCAATGGAGAGGAACTTCATCCTTTGAGAAGGGAAGAATTTGGGTATAAGTACCCATTGTTTATATGGAGTAATAATTAAGGAGAAATTGAACTTGAAAGATGTGTGTATGAATAGGTTGAGTACTATTGATTTGTTCCCCCATTGTTGAGTGATGTCCACTCCTCTCCCCCTTAGAGATAATAATATGTTTTCATTAATATATTTATATATTGTTAATAATATATTATTATCTATGATGTTAATTATCATTATATTAGGGATAGATTATATTATATATTTAAATAATAAGATTATATAATTTATTTATTTATATATTTTATCATTGTTACTTATTATTAAATGTTTATTTTAGAATAGGGCGTCATAATTAGGGTTCTTAAATGAGGGGACATGACAAAATGATGAAGTATAATACTATTAAATAATTTAAATTTGCATATTTCTTGCATTTCTTTGTGTGTGTGTGTGTGTGTGTGTGTGTGTGTACGCAAGGAGGGTATGAAGAAGGGTCCAAAGGCTCTCCAACTACCAAACCACCTTACAGAACCAATGCAAAAACCAAACAACATAGTGAGAGAAGAAAGAATAGAGATCCTTTATCATTAATTTATCAAACTCATTACATGTCGGGCTATAAGGCATTCCCTATTTTCACCATATATTTAATGAATTATAAATTGACCTTCATACAACAGAGATCACAGACCTTTGATCTCAATATCTAAACATTTTCTTTGTTTCTCTAAGATTGATACCTAAACTAAGAACATACAAAATAATATATACAAGAGTCCACCAAAGAGGTCGGTGCTCAAATCCATAAGAGAGACCCAGATTTAGGTCCAAATAGATCCCAATGAGAGACCCCACATTAATTCAACAACAAAAATTAAATGTAGAAGTCGGCCAGATCAGGATAAAACACCTCAGGAAGAAGATTACCAAAATCCAACAACTGTTAGTAAGGACATAACCAAGCATCATATATCTTGTTGGTAAAGAGATCACCAAAATCCATCAATAAAAGCATACCCAAGAATCATAAAATAACAATCTTGCTCAAGCAATAGACTCGAGAAACAAAATAATCATGTCCGAGAAACAAAACTTGAGCAGTAGAGACCAACCTGAAACAAGCATTACCGAGCAATAGAGCCCGAGTAATAGAGTACTTCTCGAGCACCCTCTAAATTAACTTTAAAAAAAACATCTTTTTGGTTGAGCATGATTGTTAATGACCCAAGATCAGACACCTGGGGTTAATAGAAATGATTCCCCAAATCATGTATCATGTCCAACCTGAAATGAATCCAACTTAGATTGAGAAATCTAAGATGAGTCCTCAATCGGTCTATTTTTCCATTTTACCAGATATTCCATGTATTCTTTTCCCCTTGTACTTCTGCCAATTCTCTGTTTCAAAATATTCTCAACTTCCTCTATCTTCTTCTTAGGATAATCACTTGGTAGTGTCACTTCTTCATCAGGTTCATAATATTTATACAAGTCTGAAATATTGAATATAGGTGATATATCCATGTCATTCGGTAATTCAACTTCATAAGCATTTCCACTGTCAAATCTTCTTAGTATTTTGCAAGGACCAAATTTCTTCATCTCTAGTTTACCATATGTTCCAATAGGAAATCATCCCTTCTTCAGATGAACTATTATTGCATCACCAATTCCAAATGTTTTATGTCTTCTTGATCTATCCACACCATCTTTGTATTTGTGATTACTTTTCTCCAGCTTCTATTTTATATCTTCATGCAATGTCTTCATGAACTCAGTAAATTCTTCTGCTTCAACACTTTTTTTCTTCTCTTCACCAGAAATATCTCTCAAATCTGATATACCTCTTGGTTGTGTGCCATGAATAATCTCAAAATGTGTCTTTCCAGTAATTCTATTCACTAGACTGTTGTATGCAAACTCTTCTTATGCCAACATCAAATCCTAATTACTTAGTGTATCTCCAACTAGGCATCTCAACAAATTACCCAAAATTTGGTTTACAACCTCTATTTTTCCATTAGACTATGGATGAAATGTAGAACTAAACTTCAACTCAGTATCCAACTTCTTCCAAAGTGTTCTCCAAAAATATCCAACAAACTTATTGTCTTGGTCAGAGATGATACTCCTCGGTAATCCATGCAATCTGACAATATCCTTAAATAAAAGATCTACTATATGTATATTATCTGATGTTTTCTTACATGGTATGAAATCTGTCATCTTATAAAATTTTTCCACAACAACAAATATGAAAATCATTACCTCTTGATGTCCTAGGTAAGCCAAGACCAAAATCCATACTAATATCACTCCAAGGTTTCTTAGAAATAGTAATAAGTGTATACAAACCAGTGTTTTGACTCACTCATTTTGCAACTTGACAAATTCCACAAATTTTCACAAATTTTTGAACATCCTTATACAAATGAGGCCAAAAATACCTCTCCTTCAGAAAACTGAATGTCTTATCAATACCAAAGTGTCCAGCCAATCCACTACTATGTTTATCTTTTATCAAATTAGTTCTCATTGATCCTCTTGGTATGCACAACTGAATACCTTTGAACAACATCTCTTCCTGAATGAAATAGTCTTCATACTTACTTTATTGATTTGAATTACGTGATCTACACACTCTCCACTGTTCTGAAAAATTAGGATCACTCTCATACAATTGCTTCAAGTCATCAAAACCAAGAACTTCAATTCTCATTTTAGTCAACAAAGATCTTCTTCTACTCAATGCATTAGCAACTTAGTTAGAAACTCCACTCTTATGTTTAATCACAAATGTGAAACTTTGCAAACACTCTATCTTTGATTCAACTTATTCTCACTACCTAAATACTATAAAGCCTTATGATCAGTATACAACAAAAATTAATTTGGAATCAAATAATGTCTCTAGTTCTTCATAGCTTTCATTATAGCATATAATTCTTGATCATAGACATAATATATCCTCTTTGCATCATTTAACTTCTCACTAAAGAAAGCAACATGTTTACCTTCTTGAGTCAAAACAGCTCAAATTGCACTTCCACTAGCATCACATTCAACTTGAAATACCTAATTGAAATTAGTTAATTCTAACATAGGTAATTCAACAACCTTTAGCTTCAAAGCCTCAAAAATCTTTCCAGATCCATTTGTCCAATTGAATTCTCTTTTGTCTCCTCCCATTGTTTCAGTCGTAACATTACAAATAGAACTAAAATTTTTGATAAAATACCTCTAAAAACTTTCCAATCCATGAAATGAATTACCTCAATGACATTTTTAGGTGTAGGCCAACTCAATATAGCTTCAACCTTCTCTAGATCTCTCTTTAAACCATCAGCTAAAATCAAAAAACCCAAATATACAAGTTCTTCTTTCATGAACACTTCTTTAGATTTATCACAAACTTTTCTTCTTTCAACCTCTGCAATACTTGCCTTATGTGCATCAAATGTTCTTCTCTAGTCTTACTTAATATAAGAATATCATCCAAGTATACAATCACACACTTATTCAATAATTTCTTCAGAACTTCATTCATTAGTCTCATAAATGTACTCGATGCATTAGTTAAACCAAAGGGCATAACCAACCACTCATACAAACCTTCCTTTGTCTTGAAAGAAGTCTTCCATTCATCACCTTCTCTGATTCTGATATGATGATATCCACTCTTCATATCAATTTTGGTAAAATATCTTTCTCGACTCAAATAATCCACTATGTCATCAATTCTTGGTATAGGAAACCTATACTTTACTATGATCTTATTAATTGCTCTGGAATCATTGCACATTCTCCATTCTCAATTCTTCTTAGGTTCCAATAAACCTGGTACTACACATGGACTCGAACTTTCTCGGATCAAACCTTTGTTTAATAATTCATGAAATTGTCAGTTAAGCTCTTCATTTTTGGTAGGTGTTAACCGATGTGGTGCCTTGTTTGGTAAACTAGCATGAGGTATCAGATGCATATAGTGATTGATATCTCTCATTGGTGGAAAAACATAAGGTACATTGTCCAAAATTTTCTCCTTGTACTCAGTGAGTAACTTTCCACCTTTTACAGGAATATCATCTTCTATATTCTTGCTTTGTTTGTTAGGAATCAAAGCATAAAAGACATCATTTCTTTTCAAATATTTAACAAACTATCTACCTTCCATCAAACAAACTTTCACATATGTACATATCTCACCAATAGATTATTCAACCAAAGTGTTCGTGAATAGATTTGTTTTTCTACAAATACTCTTTTAAGATCTACCCTATCACCCTTAGAAGACAAACTATCTCTAACAGTTGGGTAAGTATATTTTATGATCACTTCCCTCTTAATTTTGTTACAGGTACAACTCCCTAGCATTGATTTTCAATAAGTTTTGATAACAATTTAACTGGTTATGTTTTAGCCTGAAAGCTTATAAAGGATGCAATATCATTCTTAGATGATATGTTGTTGAACAAGTGCAAAGAAAATAAGACTAAATAATAAATGGGAAGAGAATCATAGTTACTTCCCCAGTTGCATTTCATGAAATTAAACAACTTCTCAGCTTAAGATAACAAAATATAAATAGAACTTGGATATTATGAATCCACAAACATATACACAATAGAGTAAACAAGATGTCAACACAGGACACTTCATTTTTAGTTTTCAAATAACACAGATTTGATAAACTTCACTGTAATATATTTCAAAAATTACTACACAGGCAATCACATGAAATCTGTTCTTTCAATAATATTCAATTTCTACTATCTGTTCCTCTAACCTTCTAAAGTCCAAAAAAATCACAACAAAATCTATTATCTAGCCATGATAAGTTTTTTCCAAACCCATTAAAATTTTTAGCAGCCAAATATATAGTATCAGAGCACCGAGAGGTCTCCCAAAAAACATGACCTCTTGGGAAATTAGTTATCAAACTAAACAGGAAGAAAAAGGAAACATGTCCTTGAGAGTTTGCATGCAAAACCAAATAACAACTAAATATCTAAATATGGTTCCTTGTCCACTACATGATCTTCGCTTTCCACTAGGCTTCCTTCATCTTTGGTAACTGACTCGGTAGGTTTCCATTCTTTATAGGCCTGGACCAACTCCTTTGCAAATGAAAAATTCAAGATTTTGGAATTTACTACTCAGGTCATCAAGGCTTCCTTACTCCACTTCAATTTCTTCAACCTTTCTATCACACCTGGAAGCTAATCAACACTCAGACACAACATTGATTCAATCCTTGCCACCCAAGTTAAGTTAGAAGATTTAGGATTAGTCTTTTCTCTGATTATCTTCATTGTTGAGTTGAAGGCTTCTAGAGCCCCTTTCAGTTCTTCTTCACTATAAACTGATGGATAAGTATACGTCAAGTTGATGACCTTCAACTCGTTCAAAGCAGCTTTCTGGATCTGTTTAGCCTCAGCCTCATATTCTTTATTCTCTGAAATGGTGCCTCTTATGAGAGAGATACACCAGCTGATATTTTTTCTAAGTATAAAGAAAATGGATTCATCAGTGCATTTCAAGGATTTCTCTGCACAGAATTTACTGAAGCCATACTTTTCTATTTCCAAGAATTTATTTATTTCCAATACCCATTTTTCCTCTTCTACATCCCAGACTTTTCTTTGAGTCTGCAATTCTCCCATTATTGCTTCTGCATCATGAAGGACCAAGTGTGATTATTTAATGCACTATCGGCCACTATTAAGCACTTGATAAATCCATTTGTCAACCGAAGAGACCAAAGTTTGACCCCTCTGAACTTGGTTTAGCCAAACCTTGCTTTCTGGAGAATTTGGATGAAATACCTATGGGGATTGAATCAGTGGAGTGATGTCAAAGTTGCAAAATGTGCTTATGAACTGGGAAAGTGAGACTATTGTTTTCTTCATCTCTTTCTTTTCCTTGTTGTCTTTCCAAGATGTCAACAACATCTGCTAAGTTGTCTCTTTGAATAGGTGATTCTTTCCCACCCTATCCATAGTTCCTAATTCAAGTTTAGTAACCTCAAAATATTTTGTCGTAACATCCTTCTTCTCCTCCTTTGGTGTGTAGGAGGCTACCTCAGCAATCCAATATTTCCTATTTTTTGCATCAGCAAACACTCATGCTATACTCTTAACTTTTTTAGCCTTTGGAGTTTTTTGAGCATAATTGTTGACTATGTCCTACACTGGGATAGATAATGGGATGAGACTCTTTTTCTTGCTTACTAAAGCGGTTAACCATTTTTGTGTGATACTCATTATTGTTGGTTGTTCACTTGTCTTCACAGGAGTATCCATCAGATCCAAAGTCACATCATCTAGATTGAAGAGATCTTTTCCAATTTGCTCATCTTCCCCAATTTGATAGTTTAAATCCCCAAATTTTTCATCCTCCAAATTTATTATTTCTACATTTTCTTGATTCATATTCCCTTATTCTATGATCAGGACCTTGATCTGGTAATGCACTAAGGTGAAACCACAGGGGAAGGTTCTGCAACATATTTCTTCTTGGAATCCTTATTCCACTGCTTACCTGATGAACCTGCATTACCAATTGGTTTATGAGGATTAGAAACAAAGGAGGAGGAAAATAAAATTGAAGATTTAACTTCAATTGATTTAGGACTAGAGTGTTTTCTTCTTTTCTATAGCCATTACTCAGTTAATTTAAGTACATTCTATGTCCTGCACTTAATGTCATATTCCTCTTCCATTGACTAGTTAATATCAAACTCTTCATTCTCCAGGAGCCTTTTGAAACTAGGTTCAACTAATTTGGAACCATCATCTATCACCCCTTCTACATTGAACTACAATCTCATGGATAGAATCTGAGATATGCAGAGTCTACTATGACCTCTCACCATAACTTGGGACTCATTTGCACAATCTTCCCATAAATCTTCTAGATGAGGAACTGGAAACATATGAGATCTAAGGCCTAGATTCCCACTAGCAAAGTTCTTGTTATGAAAGCCCATCCTCTCCATGTAATATTAGAAATCAAAATGACTCAGATCACTCCCAATGCTTATTGCATCTTCAATAGTCAAGCATGAAAATTTACTTAGCTACAATGGAAAAAATTTCTCCCATTCTTCTTTAGGAAGAAAATGACTAAGTACAGTAGTAAGCTGCCTATAGACTTCTACAAAGATAAAGAAATCAAAAGCATACCAAGGTAATTTTGTAGGGGAATCTTCAAAAACACCAATTCTAATATAAGTGAACCTAGGAAACTAAGTGTAAAAACTCCCAAATCTAGTCACAAATTGCTGAGCTTCAGAACTCATTCTTCTGGCTGAATCCCCAGTCATCTAAAAAACAAATTTTACCCATAAAAGTGTCATGCACCCTCCTGTAGTTCTGAATTACATTATCTTTATGAAGAATGGGGAAATACTCAAAAACACACATTCCATCTAACCAAGGCTCATGAATCATCCCATCCCATTTCCTACTATAGGCTAAACAATACATTAGATAAGAAGACATGAAAAAACTACATCCAGTGAGTTTGGAATTGTTAAGTTATTCTCACATGGAATCTGCAATTAATTCGGCCCAATCCAACTTGTGTTTTCCTTCTAAAACAATTTGAATATAACAGAAAAACCAATCTAAGAAGAAAAATGACACAGGTGACCCTCTGACTTTGTGCAACATCACCATGACATCACTAATATACGGGTGCACATGACTTCTGTTAAACTTTTTGGGAAAATGGGAACCTCCCCTCTAAGGATTTAATAACTAATGCTTGGCTATAGAAGTGCGATTTGCATCTGCATTTGGTTTGAATTTAACAAGGGATTGCGCAGGAGAGAAAGAGGAAAAAGTTCACTCTTGAATTTGGAAGGTTGAAGAAACAATTTCTCTTTTTACAGCCAACAAGACATCACCATTTTTCTTGAGAATTGATTCGGTTTGCTAATCATAGTTGCGGATACACTCATGAATTAGCTCAAGAAAGACTACTGCTGGAGGGAAAGAAGTAGCTATGCACAATCCACTACTCAAAATTTTGAGAGAAGGGACATTTTCTTATACAGACTCAGTAAGCCTATCAACAATTCCTTCTACATCATATCCTTCCAAATTCATGTTTTTCACAATGGGATTTTCACATACCAAACTAGAAATGCTTCCGAACAAGTGAAATGTGGACTTCATACCTATAAAAACAAACTAATAACTATTACAGAAACTTCTGCATATTTCACAAGCTCTTAAATTTAAAACACTGTAGGGGTTGCGACCTAACTTACCTTAATCATTGTAGAAATATCTGCAACTGGAGCTCTGAAAACCCTTACCTTCAATCTACCCGCATACAGATAGTGAAAACATTTCAAAAATAATGAATGCTAAGAAGGGTTTAAATAAGAAATACCACAGATTTGACAATTAATTTCCCATCATTAAGGAAATAAAGGCTGGGAGAATGAATTAACCATTTATGCATGCAAACAATTAATGCCACCCATGCAACCTTTTATGCCATGCAAATTCATTGTAAATTTGACAGCTTGAACACACTTAACCGTCGCCCATACTTTTATGTGTTACAAGCCCTTTTTAGTAGGACCCACTACTGAGTGACGATGACAGTCCTTTTTCTTTTGCCACATCTCACTTTTCAAAATCTTTGAACCCTCTTGAACATGGATGAACTAATTTCAAGATTTTTCTTATGTGTTCATCATTGTTCAAGTCTATTCTTGCTTGATCTATTGCCTTCGTCTATAAACTGAATATTCCATGCTTAGTCACTAATTCCCAACTTTGATCGACCAAAATCCCGCACACCATAAACATGAAGCCCCTTTTTAGTGAAGACTTCATTCACCTATTGTTCCTTCATAAAAACATGAACCAACTTGAACACTCTTGAACACTCATGAACTAAGTTCAAGGTTGTTCAAGGATGTTCAAACCTGTTCAAACATGTTCAACAAAAGTGTTAGCAAATGATATTTTTAATTTCTTACCGAAACATGGATGGACCACAAAGTCAACACTTTCACTGAGAATTTGGACATAAGGACTTAACCAGCTTTGAGACTCACAAAAATAATATGATGAGAAATAAAAAACAAGGACAAGTTCCAGACTTGGACTAACACTGGCTCTGACTGGGGATTGACTTTTCTCAAAATTCAGAGAACTCAAAAAATCTGGTTTTGCAAACTGTTGCAAAGGGCTCAAAAAAACACATGAGAAAGGAAAGACACACAACCTAAAAGAAAACTAAGACTATTATATACAAAAAAACTATAGACACCCAAAAATGGACAGGCTTGCAACTTTACATTAAAAATACTAATTTTCATCTATTAATTAAATGGTTTTTTAATCATTAATTAATCATCTATTTTCCTTTAAATTCATTCCCCAAATCATCTAATCAAATTTCCAAAATTAATTAAACAATTAATTTTATTTAATTAAATAACTTTAATTGATTAGTTACCATTAATTAATTAATTAAACTCAATTTCCTATAATTTAAATTCAAATATTTAAACTTACTAATTAAATTCTTCCAATTAAATTGATTTCAATTAAATTAATTTATTTTCATTCAATAAAGCAATTATAAATCAAAAAGAATTCAATTATCTCACATGTTGAAATCTTTAATTAAATAAATGAATTAAATATTCATTTATTTTCAAAGAGATAACTCCAATCAGCTCACATGGGTTACTCCACCCATCTCTCCAGTCCACATGGGTAACTTTACCCACCTCTTCAGCTCAAAAAGGTAACTCACAATTATCTCTTCAGTCAACCAAACTCTATCTCCTCTTTACCAATTGAAGAGGTGGAGTTTACAGATGGCTTCTCCAGTTCCTTTTAATTTCAACCATTCATCTCCCTATCTCTGGGATTGATCTCAACCATTCATATCATCACCAATTCCTATATAATAAACCCTTCATAACCATTTGAAGGATCTAGGATTTCAAGCTCTTGTGTGCCATTACTATGTCAGTTTGGTTCTAGCATTCAAGCCATCTTGTGATCACACACCCGTTTCAATTAGCAAATTCTTGACACTTCTCAAGTCATAGACACTACCCCGCCAATACTGAGCATCAAGAATAACATTTCAAAAGGAGTAGAGAGAAACAATAGAAGCTTCAAGGATTGTGGGGTTTGCATTTACTTGTTGTCCTTTCTCTTGCTTGTACATTTTATTGATTACATTTCAGCTTATTCATTTTAGTAGTTATTGTGTACTTGATTTATATCATTTATAAAACCTTTGCTACTAACCCTTGCCTTTGGAAAGATTAGGAACCACAGATCATGAAGAGGCATACATTTTGGTGAGCCTGACATGAAACAAACAGCCCCAATATCTCTTGTAGATGACAAACAAGATTGATCGACCACAGCTGTACGGTCGTAAATCTAAAAATCTATCTTTTTTTCTGATATTTGTGTTATTTCGCAGTTGCTGGTATTTTACCGCAATTGATGAAATTGTGCCACAATCGATTGGTTTAAAACCATAATTGATTACAGGATTTCATAGTATTATTCTATCATTTTCTATCTTCTTTTCTCTATTACTTTGCCGTAATTGTCTGATTCGTGCCGCAATCGTCATTATTTTGCTGTAATTGCCTGATCCGTGCCGCAATTGATAGTACTTCTCCGCAGTTGTCAATGCCTTGCCACAATCACCAAATATTTTCCGCACTTGCTAGTACTTTGCTGAAATCATAAGAAATATTACATATCATACCCAAATCTTCTATCCATTTGTTTCTAAACTAACATTTTTTGGTTTTTTGTGTAGGGCCGAGAGAATCACCGAGAACAGAGAAGGGTAAGTTATTGTGAGTATCAATCATTTATTGTTTCAAATTTACATATACTCTCATCTTGCAAGAATCCTTTTTGATACTAACCTGTCTAAACAAAAAAATTTAAAAGGAATTCATTTGTCGATTTGGGTTTAAAAAGAACAGTGCTTGCCAAACATATCACATCTCACATTTTGGATTTGGGCTTAAAATTGATGTGGGGACTAAAATTGAGAAAAGGAAAAAAATCTCTCAAATTGGTGCATTAAAATTGAACAACCAATCAACACCTACTTTTAGGGCTTAAAATTGAACATTGGTGCTTGTATGGTGGTGTAGCTTAGTTCACATTTCAAACTTTGGAGCTTAATCAATTTACCTTGTGTCTTGAGTTTTGGGTGCACTTGCACAAACTGTTAGATTACAAACCTTTACACTTTTTAGAAAGGCCTATCCAAGGAATGCACTTCTTCCTCGGAGAATGACCTTAAACCGGTAATCCTTCTGATCGGTATATAAACAAGGGACGAACAAAAGTTTCATCTTATCTATCCAAGCTCGGGTGAGGCATTTTGGTGATAGTCTGGATCAGGTGAATCTCTAAGGAGCCAACGTGGTCAACTAGGCTCTTAAGTGAGTCATGCACGTATAAAATAATTGGAGAGACACCACGGACCCTTACTACAACCTTGATTAATTAGAGGCCAACCCATTTTACCTCCGAATAGGTACCTTATTATAGTGCAAGGGGTTGCAAAATTTCCCTCCAAGATTCCCAACATATGTGTCCCACGATATTTGTGTAGTGAAAGAGATCTTCACTCCATAGCAACAATGCCTGGAAACAACAAAAACATGGGCACCTACATCATGGACCTTTGTGTCCTAGTAGCGTGACAATTGTTGTGTGAGCTAACGGACATTCAAGCATTGGGCCTATAACATTGTATTTTGTAGCCATTGACCTAGATAAATCTAATTGTTCATTGTTGAGACCTTGTGATAACCTTGCAACTTGAAAAAGTTGTAGAACATACACAATGTCAGTCTTCATTCTTCAAAACACAGTGTCTATTGTGCTTGTTTCTTTGATCAGTTTTTGAAAATGCAAAACAAAACATCCAGCTGTCAAAATGAGTCAAACGTGTTAAAGTCTAGGGTTGTCAATTTCAACTGTCTTGCAAATCAGAAGCATTGTTCCAAAAAATTCCAAAATTGTTAGGTAGTGATACTCATCTCTTAGTCTTTTTGAGACAGTTCCTCTTTTACCATAATTGACCGCATTGTGTCGCAATTGAAGGAAGTTTGCCACAATTAACTTGTTTATTTCTGCAATCGTCATATTTATTATCAGAATTGGTGATAAACTACCACAATTGACTGTTTACTTTATCGCAATCGATGAAGTTGTACCACAATTAACCAGAGATACATTACATCTGTTTTGACCTAAAACCTTGAAATAATTCTTCATTTGGTGTCCAAAACTAGTGTCTATCCCAGGAAAATGCAAAGAACATTATGTGAATCTCAAAAAATTAAAGATTATCCGTTCTTTGTAAAGCATGATTATTGTCAAAAACACTATTAGTTCGAAAGCTTAGACTCAAAATACCTTGATCTCATCATATCAAACATCATCATCTTTATCAAAGTGACTTTATCCAAGGAAAAGGTTAGAAAATCTTATCTTTTTATCATCACCACTTTGAGATCAAGTTATATCAAAATTTGTCCTTAGAATTACCCTTGTCCAAAACATAACTCGGACTTCCTCAGAAAGGATCTTCTTCCTTGTTTTCTTTATATCACTTGTTTTAGTTACAAAACATGGACCGTACTATGTCTCAAACACCTCATGGAGGGCCTTACACAAGGCCTAAGGCTAGAACTCAACCTGATGAGTCATTTACCAATAGATTCCCCACTTGGGAAACAAAGAAAGAGAACGATCCTTTCGTGAATACTAGTTCTTCTCTATTCATTGAACAACCCCTTGGGGCAGCCTTTTTCCAAGATATCACAGAAGCAAAGCTTGAAGATGTGGAGCAAGATGCTTACTCCATGAAATTAGTTGACGTTGTTGTAGATAGGAACCTTGAATGTTACTTAGCCATGCTAATAAAGAAGGGAGTCAAACTCCCTGCTGAATTTGGTGTATCGACTATATGGCCCGAAAACCCTCTCACAGGTCAAAACACTACTCAGCCTCCTCAGATACTACCCATTGTGTCACAAATATTTCCACCATTGGTATTACCCACTTTGACATAGACTATATTCGGTCAAACCAATGACCCAACCCAGGCCAACACATCTTCCACTCAAGGCATGACAAGCTCGCAACTAAGTGCACCCATGGTCACTAGTATACCTCCACCTTTGGTCTCATGGCTAGGGAAATCAAGATCTCATGCTATGCCTTCCATCCAACCAAACACCAATTGTTCTTAAATATTGCCACTGCTGCAGTCAATTCACACTAGTCTTGGGATCAACACCTCATGCCCACAGGGATCCATCTCTATAGGAATGACTTACAGTCAAGGCCCACCCAAGGCTACTTCTTTTCCCATTCTGACATCAATCCAACCTCCACAACAACAACCCCAGCTTCAATTGCCTCAATTTCAAACCCCGTAACAACAACCCCAGCTTTAGTTGTATCAATTCTAGCCCCTGCAACAACAACCCTAGCTTTAGTTGCCTCAAACCCAACCTCCGCAACAACAACCCCAGCTTCAGTTGCCTCAAAACCAACCTCCGCAGTAGCCACCCCAGCTTCAGTTACCTCAATTACAACCTTAGCAACAACAACCCCAGCTTCAACCCCAACCTCAACAGCATCAATATCTACCCCAACAGTATCAACCCTAGTTCCAATCACAACAACAAACACATCAAAACCCACCATGTGCTACCCATGTGCCCCCATTTACAAATAACTCAGTGGGAAATAAATATCAAGCCCCTAGGATGAAATCCTATGTTCCTACTCAAGGGAAACAGAGGCATAGCCTCATACCCACTACAGCATAGAGGAACGTCCTCACACACCAACCTCAATATCAAATAGACATGTTAATGCAACAAATGAAAACCCTTCCAACCCAAATGATGGATATGCAAAATCAGGGGAAAACTAAATCCTATACCATAGAGGATTTATACCCATACCCCTTTGACCATTCTCTTCACATGTCTCCATTCCCAAATCACTTCTTAGTACTGAAATTTGACAAATATAGGGGCAGTACCAACCCTATTGAACATATCCGATAGTTTTTTGCTAGTTGCATTTAAAAAACCCATGATGAGACATATCTAATGCAACTGTTCCCACAAAGCTTGGCCAGGCCAAAAATGCAATGGTTCTCGCATTTACCTCATGGCATTTAGTCTTGGGGTGAATTGGCTGAAAAGTTCATAGCTCACTTCCATCATAACATCAAGTGCAAGCTCAACATCAAGGACCTTTGCGATATCAAACAGAAGGATGGAGAGTCTTTTATGAAATTCCTATAGAGATGGAGGAATATGGCAAATTGCATAACATATGATGCACCTGAACAAGACTTGATAGTCATGTTTTTTGACAGTCTAATTCCAGACATGTCATTCACAACAAAGTTATAGTTAGCTCCAAACTTCAGACAACCCATCAAAAGAGGGGTTCATTGTGAGCAGAACTTAGTCAAACAAGGAATCCTTGTAGATCCCAAACAAACAAATATGAATAAGAATACAACGGACAAACCTAAGTGGTGGAAAAAAAAATGAAAATGTCACTAGCAATGGTGTCATTGATGTGAAGACAGTCAACTATGCACAACCCAAGGTGTCACAGCAAGGCAAATCTATGGCTAACCAAAAGCCCATAGAGCCCACTCAACAAGAATACATCCAAAACCAACCTCCTCCCGCACAAGCGATTGCTATGTCAAAAAGTCAACAACAGAATCAACGCAGACCATGATTTCAATTCTAGCAACAAGATTTCACACCATTAGGAGAGCCGATAGAATCAGCTTTACACAAGTTGATATAATCAAACACTATCACTCTCCTAGAAATCAAGGAATTTGAACAGGATGAAAACAAACCAAGGTGGTATAATGACAAAGACTTCTGCGAGCTCCATCAAGTAAAAGGACATAAAACATCCAACTGTTACCGATTGAAACATACTATCCAAGACTTGATTGACACAGAGACCATCGATGTGACAAATACCCAAACTAAAGGCACAATTGATCACATGATTTTCAATGATACCTTTCATGATCACAACAATAGAAAAGCTTCCAGGTCTGGTGGACCAGCAAAACAAGTCAACTATACATATGCCAACAGTGATAATGTTATCAATTGCCTCAATCCTTCAAATAGGCACATGGCTATGATCACTATCAAAGACCAAGGTAACAAATGTGTTGTAACAATGTGTCACACTAGAGTCATCTTGCAAGGAGTACCATCCTTGTCTACTATATTGGCCAATCCTATAGCAAACTCAGACCCACAAACAAGCATAGTGGACCAACTAAAGCGCACACTTGCCCAGATCTCCATGTTTGACCTATTGCACATATCTCCACAGCATAAACTGGCACTTGACAAAGCCCTTTAGAATGTAGCTGTCCCAAGGGACATAACACCTGAGAGCTTCCAAATGATGGTCAACCATATAGCTGCTAACAAACATGCCACATTCATAGACTGTGATGTACTGCCACATAAACCCCTGCATAATGATCCCTTACACTTACTTGTCCTGGTTCACAAGAGCACTATCCATAGGGTCCTTGTTGATGGTGGAGCTGGGTTAAACATCTATACCCTAAAGTTAATCAAGCAAATGGGCTATTCAGAATCAAGCATTGATGTCACAAGGAGGATAAATATCAGAACTTATGATGAAGAGGAAAGGTCCTCTAAAGGTATTATCATTCTACCTATCTGTATTGATCCTGTGGTCAAAAACACTCCCTTCCAAATCTTAGACCTTGAGTTTGGATGCAACATGCTACTAGGGAGACCCTGGATACATGAAATACATGTCATACCTTTGACATACCAGTAATGCATCAAGTTCCCACACCAAGGAGAGGAAATCATCATAGAGGGAGATCCCAATCCTTTCCAATATTGTAATGCGGTCCAAATTAGCACTTTTAACCAGGTACCATCAAACCAAGATGCAATCATCCCATCTTCTTCAGATTCAAATCCCAAGGATGTCACACAGACAACAGGAAAGATAGTCATTAACTAGGATGCAAGTATTCCCTCCTCTTCAGATTCAAATCTTATAGATAACACACAAAAAATAGGTAAGATATCCATTACTGACAAGGGCTATGGTGAATACAGATATGAAGAGGCTTTCACCATCACGCATATGCCTCAGAGCCCAAGAAATTATGGCATATGCCACAACCTGTCATTACAACAGAAAATCTGCAGCCTATTCTATTTTGATGTCCACACACAACCTTTATTCGATGGGGAGACATAGTGGAAGAAAATATATTTGAACAAGACATCAATACCTGGTTATAAAAAGACCCATCAGAGACAATCCGACCACCACTACCCCTGTCAAACTATGGTAATGGTTATACAATGATACGAAGATTTGGGTAGATGGTACAACCACGCTAGGGGAAAGACAACAAAGCATAATGGAAATGTCTCTCCTGCCAATCCAGAGAAACATGAGAGGGTTGGGCTATGGACAACTAAGAACCAATCTTGTGATCCAAGACATTCAAGTCAATCAGGAACAAATAACAGAGATGCACCAGGGGCACAACACAGAAAATGTCTTGATAGGAAACATATTAGAATAGTTGTTGCCTACTGAAGAGGGAGCTAAACAAACCTGAATAAACCTCCACATAGAAATCAATGATAACCAAGGAAGTGAGACATCTGACGAGCATTCTATTGAGACTGACTCCCACGAGAATGAGTGGAGATCCCTTCATGACTCTGAACTATCAATCCTTGATTATTCCCCTCGATTAGAAAATATCATAAATCTAGAACACTTATTTGACCCACTGACCATTACCAAACAACCTTGCATAGACAAGCATGTCATTTATCAGACCTCAAGTGGTGCATCCACATCATAGTCTAGTTTTGTAGGAACCATATCTATAGTCCCTTTCAGTCAACCAGAGACAAACAACCGTGAAAGTATCTGTCTTGTACACCCTAATCTCATAGAGTGGGATCAACAAGGACCACCTAATTTAGATGTCTTTGAGAATGATGAGGCTATAACTCATTTCATTAGACTTAGGGAAGGCATTCCATCAGGAGACCACAAGGAAGGCTTCTCCATTAACCTCGACAGAGTGGCATATTTTGTGGAGGAAGCTCCTCTTTTTAGTCCACAAAAGAAAAAAGAACAAAAGAATGATAAAAAGATAAAAGAAGATGTATCTTCTAGTGAAAACCTCACTGAGGCACTAGAAGATGGAAAGAAGGAACTCCTCCCCTTCACAGAGGAGAAATCAGCATTACTAGCAGAAGAAATAGAGGAAGTCAATTTGGGAGGTGACAAGAACCCAAAGAATATATACTTAGCAAAATCACTCACCCCTGAGGAGAGAGAATATTTCATCAATTTCTTCAAGGCAAGGATGATCAATTTTGCATGGTCCTACTCAGATATGCCAGGGTTGGATCCAGAGCTAGTACTACACCATCTCCCATTGCTACCCAATGCCAAACCTATCAAGAAGAAGCTGAGAAAGATGCATCCCCATGTTGCATTGCTAGTCAAGGCAGAGTTGAAAAAGATCCTGGATGCTAAGTTCATAAGACCTATACCATATGTAGACTGGATATCTAACTTGGTACTAGTTAAAAATCACAGTGGTCAGATATGGATTTGCACAGACTTTAGGAATCTCAACATAGCTTTTCCCAAAGATTACTTTCCTTTACCTAACATAGATATGATAGTAGATCTAACCGCTGGACATCAAATGCTATCACTCATGGATGGATTTTTAGGATATAATCAAATATGGATCGCACTAGAGGACCAACACAAAATAGCTTTCACATGTCCTTGGGGGACATATTGTTGGAATGTCATGCTGTTTGGTCTAAAGAATGCCAAAGAGACATATCAAAGGGTTATGAAAACTATATTTCATGATCTCATTCACAAAACAATGGAAGACTATGTGGATGACATACTAGCCAAGTCAATACTTTGAAAGGATCATCTACAAGTTTTGGGACCAATCTTTGACAGAATGCAAGAATTCAAGGTCCATCTAAACCCAAAAAAGTGTGCATTTGGTGTCAATATAAGAAAATTACTGGGGTTCATAGTGTCACATAGAGGAATCAAAGTGGACCCAGAAAAAGTCAAAGAAATCTTGGACATGCCTCCACCATCGAACCTGAGACAACTAAGAGGGTTACAAGGAAGGCTCCAATCAATCAGGTGCTTCATAGCTCAGCTAGTAGACAAGTGCCACCCATTCCAACATCTATTACATAAAGACATCTAATTCATTATATGGACAGAGCAATGCAAACAAGCATTTCAAATATTCAAGGACTACCTTCTCAAGTCTCCTATATATGTACCACCAGTCCAAGGTAGACCACTGCTTCTATATATATCAGTGACGGAGTCAGCATTAGGTGTACTCTTGGCACAATATGATGATGCAGGTAAAGAGAGGGCCATATACTATCTAAGAAGGACATTGGTTGGATATGAGCTAAAATATACACCAATTGAAAATTCATGCCTTGTAATTGTCTTCACTTCCTAGAAGCTGAGACATTATATGTTGAGACACCAAACATTGATCGCACATATTGATCCTTTAAAGTACCTCCTAAGCAAAGCAACACTCATCGGATGACTTGTGAAGTGGGTAATGATCTTGAGTGAGTTTGACATTGAGTACATAGATAGAAAGTCCATCAAATGACAAGTGATCATGAATCAACTAGCAGAGGCACCCATTCAGGACCATCAGCCTATTATTTCCAACTTTCCTGATGAATCTATCATGACACTACAACCAGCGATCAAGGTATGACAACTCTATTTTGATGGGTCGTGCATGAACCATGGTGCAGGGGTAGGGATAGTGCTTATCACTCCAGATCATGATACAATTCCAAAGTATTTCAGACTCAACTTTCCATGTACTAACAACATACCAAAATATGAAGCCCTGGTCATTGGTCTAAAGATAGCAATTCAATGGAGAATTAAGAACCTAAAGGTATTTGGATACTTGCAGTTGATCATTATTCAAGTCAATAATGATTATATGACCAAAGATGAGAAGCTCATACCATACAGAGCATAGATGGAAAGACTACACACCAAGTTCCATTGCATCTTCTTCGAGCAAGTCCAACAAGCATAGAACAAAGTTGTAGATGTGATGGCTACCATAGCATCACTGATTGATATACCAGGCAATGAAACAAAATTCCAGTGTCTAGTGGAGCAACTCTTGGTGACATCACATTAGGCATCCATCATAGAATCAGCATGCATCCTTGTTGGTCCTTAATCCCCATGGTACCAAGATGTCTATAACTATCTCCAAAATAATTTCTTACCTCCCAACTTGTCTAGGAACCAGAGAAAGTCCCTCATCCACCAAGCCTCTAGGTATACCATCCTCTCAACTACTTTATACAGATGAAGTCTAGATGGAATTCTATTATAATGTTACTTCCATGGAATCCCAGAAACCTTTGTATGAGGTACATAAGGAATTTTTGGAACCCACAAAGGTGGCAACAACTTAGCTAAGAAGATCATCTGCATGGGATACTATTTTCCCACAATAGAGACAGATGCACACAAACATGTACAAAGGTGTAGACAATTTCAAATTCATGGAGACCTCATCCATGCACCATCCTAAGAACTAAATCCTATCACATCACCATTTCCATTTTCCATGTGGGGATTTGACCTAGTGGGCAAAATTACACCTTTGTCAGGAAATGGACACAAATACATCATAGTAGCAACATAGTAATTCACCAAGTGGGTGGAAGCAATTCCCCTCACTTACATCACTAGAAAGCAAATAGAAATGTTCATACTTAATCACAATCAAAAGGGAAAGCCAAGCAAACAAGATAGAACTCCTACACCCCTAAACTCCATCTGGATAGCATCGTGAGCTCTTGTTTGCAACATAAAGGGAAAGTCCATAGTAACTAAGATAGAACTCCAAAGCAACTTAGAGTCCATCTGAATATTGCTGCGAGCTCTTGATTCTATAAAGCAAACAAGCAAAATAAAAGAGAAGGAATGTCCAATTCTTTCCCAGGTTTAAGCTCAGATCATGGAATTGCGTGGCTGCCAGATAAGTGACAGCGCCTATCGCATTTATCCTAAATCATCATGGCCCTGAAATCAAAGTGAAGATTCAATAGAAAGTAATCAAAGAAAATAATTCATGATCTATCATAGCTACTCTCCTCGCATGGTGGATCCTGGAGTAGCGTAAGAACATAACCCTGAAATATAGACTGACATCTAACTGACTTGATTGACCTAGTCAACATTTTTGTGTGGTTCCTCGATGCAGTTGGATTCTCATGATTGGTTTGACTCTTTGGATAGGCTTGAATGGCTTGATTTGATTGATCGTGTTGGCAGCTGATTAAGCTATGTCACATGGGCCAAATGCTTGTTCGCAAAGCTCATGATTGTGACAATATTGATTGATAGATTTGATTGCTTTGATCGTATTGGTAGCTGATCAAATTGTGTCAAATGTGCCCAATGCTTGTTCACAAAGCTCATGATTGTGACAATTTTGATTGATAGATTTTGATTTGATCAATTTGGCAGCTGATCAAGCTATGTCAGATGGGCCCAATGCTGATTTGCAAAGCCAATGATTGTGACAATTGATTGACTGGGCATGCTTGCCTCTTGCTCTCTTAATGACTGAGTTGGTTTTATTGCTTTGGGTTTTGCAATTATTTTTGAATATTTTTTATGAAGATTGATTTTCTCTTGATTTTTGATCTTTGTAGGATTTTTTGATGAGTTTTCCAATTTTTAGGATTTTTCCAGACATTTGGAATCACCCCCTAGTCTGGTGGACTGGTACTAACCACAATTAAGTGCTTAGTGCTCATAGGGGTTTTGTGCTTCTAGATATAGCTTGGGATAGTCAGTCTTGCATTTTGAAGTGTGCTTAAGCTTTTGGAGCTCATTGATGGTGAAGCTGGATTTGAACACTTGGTGCCTGTTTGCTAAGTTTTCACCAAGGTACCTACTCAATAGCGTCTGATTACCAAGTTTTCACTGAGAGAGTTATTTTGTTTTCTCCTTTCTTCTTTGCTTTTTTTCTTTTTTTGATTGTCACCAAAGCGCCTGATTGCCAGGTTTTCACCAAGGTAACTTTTGTATTTTTTGATTTTTTTGATATTTTTTGGATATGTAGATGAATGCCTTAACCATAGAGACCTTTAAGGGTAGAACCTATTCAGGTGCATGTTGTTGATGTAGCCGGGGAGCTGATCTCCTTCTGGTGTTGCTAGTATGAATGCCCCACTCTGAGTAGAGTTGACAACAATAAATGGTCCTAGCCAGTTAGGCTTGAACTTACCAGGTTTGACTCGCTCTGCTTGATTCTTCTGATTTTCCATGAGGACAAGGTCTCCTACCTCAAATGTTTGTGGCTTCACCTTCTTATGATAGTTCCTTCTAAGGTGATTCTGATAGCCTTGTAAGTGGTCGAAGGCATGCTGCCTTCTTTCATCTAGTAATTCTAGCTCACTGAGTCGTGCCACTCTATAGTCTTCATCTAAAACTAGGTTCTTCAATGATATCCTTAGGGATTGTATTTCCACTTTGAGGGGTAATACCGCCTCTATTCTATAGACTAGGGAGAAAGGAGTTTCTCTTGTTGGTGTTCTCACACTAGTTCTATATGCCCATAATGTGGGACTAAGCTGTTGTAACCACCCAAATTTGGTCTATTTCAACTATGGACCCTATTTTCCCTGAGTGTGGTCATACCCTTGATTATGTCCAAATGACCTTGTTACTGCATGGCATAATTCTTTAAATCAATTTAATGTCCTAGGTGATTTTTATCACTAATTTATATTAACTATTATAGCCATATAATTCAAATCAATTTTGACCAATCAAATCAAATCAAAATCAAACATGGCTA
>MU227164.1:323260-334811 GCA_018584345.1 Thuja plicata
CTGAAACTCATCCTACATTAGGATGATTAGGCTTAGGTTAGGGTTTTGGATCTGTATGTTACCTCCCCTCTTTACCATTGAGATGAATATTTATGGGCATGCTCACTCCTACCAATTCAGGGAAGACAATGCCCTGTACCTGCAATCCTGTCATCAAAGAACACGCATGTACATACATAATATAATATCGCAATTAATGACAGGGATCGGTCAAACATGTGGATCTCACCGAAGCAAGTAACTACGTCTCTGTCCTCTACCATAACAACACATCAACAAGTACATTCAAATATAAGACAACCGTACACATGTGAGTATGGGGTAAGTATATCATAATCTGAAATCGACAAATAATAATCAACATGATAACATCATCACATCTATCTATGCATAAGGTAAAATCATGACATCATAAACAAGTATCATCATCAAATAAAATAATATCAGCTCACATGAAATGTGGCCTAAAATAATTTGACCAACAACTGGAACCAATCCCTAAAGAGTATGGCATCCTAACTAAAAAGAAAAACATGAGCTAACTAAAAAGAAAAACACGAGTGGGTATTACATCCACCCCCCCTAGGATTAGGCTTACTCCTATAAGCTTGAAACAAATAGGGATACAACTCCCATAAACAAGAAACACCCTAATGAGTCATATAAGACTCAACAAGTAGATCCCATAGGACCTTTCCTCGCTCTTTGGTTAGAACACTGAGGATCCTTTCCTACTACTGGAAATTGAAACCCCGCTGTAGGTCCTCTACCCGCAGGCTCAATCATAGGAGGATGATAATCCAAAGATACATATACTCCATGAGATCTACCGATGTTCAAAAGTCACAGGTCTCTGCTCAAAAAACTAAGAATCACGTTGTGGAAAATTCACCGCAATGTGGCCAAACTGACCACAGGTGAAACACCCGGTGCCTCTGAAATTGCCTCTCCCATTAGAGGGCACACTGGTCTGCTGGAAACCATCTCTACCAAAACTCTACTGCATGCTCTGCGTAGGCTGACTATAATGATTGCACTTGGCATGTGGACCACCTCGAGAATCCCTAGGGCGAGTATCACCACTCTGATCTTGAGGATGAGTCACCTTCTGCTGTGAGTTTCGATTACCAAAAAAGGAACTAGGGGGTTCCTTGAAGTTCCCATTCCCTTGAGACTGATTACCTCTAACCCCAGAATTAGATGCACCCCCTGTAGGAGCACTTGTCTGACCTCCATGGCCTAATTCCAAGTTTGCCTCTGATAAAGTGGCCTTAATCACAGTAGCTCATAGGTCTGTTGGCTCAAAGAGCTTCACGTCACCTATAATGTGAGCATTAAGCCCTCGTACAAAATGTTGTACCAACAATGTGGTATCCTCACTAAATATAGAATACTGCTGGAGCTCAAAGAAATGATGCTTGTACTCTTCCACAGTCATCATCAGCTATCTAAGATTATGAAAATCATCAGCTCTCTACTGCCTCCACTAATCAGATAGGAACCTCACTCTGAAATTCTCGAGAAATAGTTCCCAAGTAATGGTGTCTATGTAGAGCCCAAGCTTCTACTCCTCTATCTTCCACCAGATAGCTACAAAATGTGTCAACTGCATGATGGCGTACCTCGCTTTAGTATTACTACTAAAGGGATGCATCAAAAACACCCTATCTAATGCAATCAACCAGGTCTCTGCCTCTAATCTAGAATCCTGTTCGGTGAAAGGAATGACCTTTCCTCTCATCAGGTCTCTCATGTTTGTTGCTACAACCACTGCTGGATCCACAGAAATAGTCCTCCCACGAGGGCTCTTGGATCTCTCTCTCTCCTGCTGCTGCTGGGAGTGATGAGATGCCTCTCACTCCACTCTACCCCTCTCAGGAAGATGCTCAAGGATAGCCTGTAGGATCTATCTAGTGTTCATACCCCCAGACTCATCCTGATCCTCTCTCCTCTGATCACCTCTATCCTAATATTGTTCCCTCTCCTGTGTGATGCTAGTGGAGGAGCTAGCATGTCACCCTCCCCCACGGGCACCAGACCTACCCCTACCATGGCCTCTAGCTACGCATGTCTCAGGCATAATTTCTAAAACAAATAGAGATAATATAAATCTCATGACAAAGCTTGAAACATAAACTAAAGCATAAACAAATAAACCATAAAGCAATCCATCAAAACAAATGTGTAGTATGTCTATGTTTTAGTGTTAGTTTAAGCTAGACACAACCTAATGACTGTAAACTTCCCAAAGTTCCCAGTGTAGAAACTAGAGCTCTGATACCAGATGTAACACCCTGCCAGGGAACCCAAGAGAGATTAACCTAGAATATGTCACTATGTGTGCTGAATAATTTTTTTTTTAAAGTTAACATAAAGAAACATACAATCATGCGAAAGCGATTACCATTTAAACACATGTCTTACACTCACATAGATTACATGAATCAAGGGTCCCATGACATTGAATTACTTAAAGAAAAATGCAACTGACATTATAACAAAAATATTCCATCTGATTAAATTTAACAAGTACAACTTACATAACCATAATTACAAACCTCATGGATAACCATGAAACCACCATAACACACATCCACTGCACATGTCGCAAGGTATGTAGTAAGCACTCTAAACTACTTACTATTACAATTTCCAGATTAGGTATAACATACGATACTCTAATACAAGATATACAATAATCAAGTTACATAATAAATGATGCAAGAACACAAAGAGCTCATCTGCAAAGAACCATCAAGCACCTAGTACAAGGATGTCAAATCTCAATGGATAAAGAATCACTACCACCCATCTGTGTGGAACCACAAAGGTACACCCCACCATGCTGAGGAGATAACAACAGATCCCAATCAGATATCCAAAACCAAAAAGGTATGACCACTAAGAAAGGGATCCTAATAGCTCTCTAATCTGGTGTACTAAACATCATAAAAGGTAAGACTCACTAATCCAAAGGCAACTGACAATGTAGGAAATATAGCATGTGTAAAGGAAGGTGTCATCATGTAGGTCTACCCTTAAGTTTATACCAGATAATCACAACGTATTTTGGCACCCAAGTGACCATACATGGAGCTAATGTCCTCTCATATTGACAAGGCCCACTAACTATGTCAGATACCTCGCAGGGCAACTTACATCTTCTCCAAACCATCTTAACCTATACTAGCACTCAAGCATGGGTGAGGGAACATCTTATTAATTCATTTTAATCTCTCAAATATGTCTTTAATTATCACTTATTAAGAAACTCCACAATAAGCAACCCCAGTAGTCTCTTACGGACACGGAACTTATTGCAAGCCACCTCCTACTATGCATCTAGGTAACCTACCCTAGGCTCAGAAATCTCAATAGATCTAGCATAGGTCACAACCCTAGTGTAACCCAAATCAGTATTCCATACAACAGGAATGATCACACATAGGTACACATACAGGTACATAATCAAAAGGGTCATCATGGTCAATTCAGGGTAATAGCATAGAGCACACACGTCATGAAATAACAGAAATAAAATTACACCCCCCAGCCTTTGTATACATCCTAGGTCATCTAATGTCCCAGATAACAACATATACAAACACAAGAGATCCATAAGATGCATAGAAATGAAATCATCCTAAAGGTCTGAAAAATGAACTATAGACATGTAAATATTTATAATTAACCCATACATAATCTCCATCTAGTTAATAACTTAACCTAAAGTAATTAGGGTAACAACCATGAATTTAATTTTCTCTATAGTTTAAACTATAGGAAGGCCTAATTTTTTATTTTCTAAGAGATCTAGAGGGAATTTCCTAGGAGATGCTAGGATTATAGAAAATGATAGAAATAGAGATCTAGGGTTTCTAGAAACACCCAAAAACATAAATACAACCTTAAGCCATCTAAAGACCAAATTTAAGAACAAGCATTATAACAATCACAGAAAACCTCTGATCTACGAAATTGAATCCATGCAAGGAAAATGAAACCTACCTTTAATCCAATGCAAGAAACGGAAGAATGTAGCTTGGAGGATAAATGCAGATCTGAAAACCCCCAAGACCAATTCAACCAAAAATCTGGCACAATGTAGATCTGAACACACACACACAAGCAATAGAAAACCTAAAACCTTGAAGCAACCAAGATCCACAACAATCCACAATTTCTCAAAAACCTCAAAATCACCAAGAGCTCTCCAATTCTCAAAAACCTGTTATGAGAGAATGAATGACCAATTCCCCTAAAGAGATTCAAATTCCCCTAAACATGCAAAGGTGAATGACAACTCCCAAGTCAATCCCTAATTTAACTCAACTTAAAAATTGAAAGTAAATCCAAATTAATTAAATAAAATATGCTTTATTGTCACAACTCAACTTTGACTCCTAATTACAAGTTGAGATATTTCAATTTGAAAATACTTTTTCAACACAATTATGCACATATAATTAATAAAATATTTAATTAAATAGATTAAATATTTATGTCACAATAATGCATGAAACCAAATATTTAATTATTTAATTAATCATATAAGCACATACAATATAGTTTTCAATTAAATATTTAATTAAATCAAAATATTCAAATATTTCAATTTAATTAATTATCTAAAATAAACTTAGGATATAATTAAATCATTAATTCAACTATAATCCATTAAATCATAGAATATGGAAAAACACTCATTAATCCAAAAATCACCTGTAAACATAATCAAGCAATACACACGCAAACACAAGAGAGAGGGTATTCAAATTCTGTCAACCTAGACAAATCCGGATAAGGTAGTCATACTGAAACTCATCGTACCTTAGGATGATTAGGCTTAGGTTAGGGTTTTGGATCTGTATGTTACCTCCCCTCTTTACCATTGAGATGAATATTTTTGGGCACGCTCACTCCTGCCAATTTAGGGAAGACGATGCCCTGTACCTGCAATCCTATCATCAAAGAACACACATGTACATACATAATATAATATCACAATCAATGATAGGGATCGGTCGAACGTGTGGATCTCGCCGAAGCAAGTAACTACGTCTCCGTCCTCTACCATAACAACACATCGACAAGTACATTCACATATAAGACAACCATACACATGCGAGTATGGGGTAAGTATATCATAATCTGAAATCAACAAATAATAATCAACATGATAGCATCATCACATCTATCTATGCATAAGGTAAAATCATGACATCATAAACAAGTATCATCATCAAATGAAATAATATCAGCTCACATGAAATGTGGCCTAAAAGAATTCGGCAAACAACTGGAACCAATGCCTAAAGAGTACGGCATCCTAACTAAAAAGAAAAACACTAGTGGGTATTACATGACATCAGGTCATTATCCTATATGATATTTGACACCACTTTGTGAGCCTACATTTCTATATCATTTTTACCTAGCTTGGGTAATCTTGAGGAGACTGTCCTTGAGGGTGACATTCACTTACTTTATCCACCTTTGCCAATCCACTTTTGAGATATCAATACATCCATAACACCCTACATCTTTCTAGACATTGGGGGCACACAAATGAGATCATGCTTGAGAATTGGTAATCTTTTACACACTGGCTGGGACCTTATGTTATCACTGCCACTTTTGGGACTGGAGCTTATCAGTTAGCTACACCTGAAGGAGACGTTCTTCTAGATCCTATCAACACTCTATATTTGAAGTGGTTCTACACTTAATGTTTAGCTAGCAGAGCCTGTACAGCAAATAGTTCTTGCAAAATACCAAAAACATTTAGAAAATTGATCCTGAAGAAATCCAAAAATAGTGGGAAAGATCCTACAAAAGGGGTATCCTTGGTGAAAACCTGGTAAACAGGTGCCTTGATACTACAAAAACATTCAAAAAAAAAATAAATAACAAAAAAAAAAAAAAAAAAAAGAGAAAAGTGCCTTAATGAGCACCTGGTAAAGCAGGCATCTTGGTAGAAAAAAGAAAGAAAAGATCTTGCCAAGTGGTGAAAACCTGGCAATTAGGTGTCACTTGTGTTCTGCGCTCCATCTATCAATGCACTATTGATACTAGGCCTCCATAATTTTTCCTGTGCTCATACATTGACTTAATTTTCCTACATAACTATCTTATCCTTGCTTGGGATTTGTCTATCTTTACATCTTAGGAATAAGTCATTCTACACTGGGGGCATCTTTGTTGGCATATTCAGTTACGGTTGCTAAAGTTTCTTTAGGATGGTTTGCCTCACAGACACAATGTTACTCAATACATGCAAAACAGTGTCACTTTCCAAAATAAAGGTGTCTTTTAACGACATGGTACATGACATTTACATTCACAGCATTCCTACAAGGCCATACTGGATCACAAACAGGCACGGATCATCCTATCAATACACAGACATAGAACACCATATTGCTTATATTCTAAATTTTTGATTGATGAATCTTTACTGTGTTTAACATATGGATGAACAAAGAACTACTTAACACATAGTTTTCTCATGGTTTGATCATGATTATTTTATGTCTTGATGATGTTTTCAGCTAGGGGCATCTAAGTAATTGTAAAATTTTATCTGATTGATTCTCAATTGATGATTTGTTATGTCTTCTTAGCTACTCAATGACGTATGCACAAAGACACAGAGTCGCAAGGATTGGGGGCATAATGTTTTCTTGATTTTCTACGTATGGTGATTGTTTCATATGATCCTATAAATTTCCCCTAACTTGGATGTTTATGGTAAGAGCTGCTACTATGGGTAGATAGCCACATATATCTCGATCTTTGTTATGTGTAAACTACGGTGAGTTTAACACATTTTCCTTGTCTATTTTCTGATCCAGATTCTCACTAAGGTATACAAATCATAATGTACCCAAGGATATGAATTTTCAAGGTCATCGTGGGTCCAATATCTTGCCTTAATCAGAATCTGGTATATTAAAAGGAAGGTGGCTATTTTGTTATCCTGGCTTCTATGCCTTGGTACCTAAGTCTATTTCTGACATTCCAATAAAACATAGTATTCATACTTTCATAATATCAGTGGGTATTAGTCATGGTTGTACTATCAGATGGTATCCATTTCAAAAAGTGCCCAATGATGATAAAAATGTTGCAAAATTTGCTAAATCAGTGACAAGTCCTAAGAGTCTTCATATAGTTGCATCTAAAGATTGCCTGATGCATTTGTCAACAGCAATAACAGCATAAGGAAATTTAAAATCAAAAATGGATTTCTATCTTCTTCTAAACATCAAGTTAATTACATCATTTATATTACTGATATCAAATATCGTTGCATTTCCATAGCATACATTTTGCATTCATTGGAAAGAAGAAAGTGGAAAAAAAAAAACATCCATAATTGCATTTTTACTTCTACATCCTAGGTGCATCCATACATCTATTTTGCATAAACTGAAAAAAATCAAAAACATACATTTTCACATAGATATCATTTATAACATACTTTTATCAGTAATAACTCATCACATTCAAAACATAAAATGATGTCATCATATGAAAAATTGACTCATCACGAGACCAAGATATCATCACATGTGCAAACATGATACATTTACCACATCTATGGAAAGCAAAATGGATACATTTATCACATGAATCATGTAAGAATCTAGAAACTGCATTAGATATATATAAACATGATACAAATCAAAGCATAAAGTGTATCAGAAAGCATAAAGGGTATCAGTGAGCATAAAGAGTATCAGTAAACCAAAAAAGAATCAGATATATGTACGAATGAAGGTGATATACAAAAAAGAAGGGGATCTTAGCAGGATCCAGATATACATGTATAATCTCCAAATAAACAAAATGGTACAAGAATCAACTCTGGCCTGCCCCCTCTCCCTTGTCAGGAGGAGGAGGAGGAGGTGGAATAAAAGGAGATACTGGAGGCGGCATGGCCCCCTATGATTGCTGAGCAACATGAGAAAAGGACGGTGCTCTTTTCCCCTTAGGAACTGTTGCGTGATACAAAGCGTAATAGTATGTCACCCTCTATCCCTGATGGACTATTGTCTAGGCATGGGTGTATCTCTCAGCTCTGAGAATCTCCCCTTGTGTATCCCCCTCAGCTCTCAACCACTCAAGTTGTCCATCCCTATCTACTAAAAGAGCATCAGCAGTAGTAACCCTAGCCTCCAAGGCTATGATTTGGGCTTGGAGCTGCTCCCTCTCCTGCTCACATTGAGATAAAGGGTCCCCATCTCTACCAAGATCCTGCTCCTGAGCTCTCTGTCACCACTGTCTATGCTGCTCTGGAGTAAGTAATGGGCCAGTGTCTCTCTATGGGGCCACAAATCTGTATCTCTGTTGCCTGCCCTACCCACTGCCGCTGGCAACACCTGGATCAACTGCCTCTCCACCACCACCCAAGTCATCTCCATCATGTCCATCATTTGGAGTGGGGCACCTGCCATCTCTCCCACCATCTCTACCACCATCGTGGCCCCCATGTCTCCCAGGTGCTCTATCTCTGCCCCCTCTTCCCTTAACAGGTTGGTCATCATGATCATAATCTAGAGGCTCCTCTATACAAGGAATGATCTCCTCAGGCACTATAAATCATGGAAATGGATACTGGAGCATCTCTGCAATTTACCCATCTGAAACTCTGGCATCCTCCACATTTAGATGCAGGTCCCAGTCTACAACAACCATATCATGGATCTCCTGGGATGTCATCTCATAATTCAGTTGTGCACCCCAATCAGATGTCTCATCCCTGATATGAGTGTAAACTGCCACATCCTCTGTACGGCCCTGTTGCTGCCCATATTGTCTCAAAACCCTGGTAATCAGGAAGTTCTCTATAATGTATCTCATGTGCCCAATCAGATATCTACTCTGACACCAGAAAGGAACCTGTCGTGCATCAGAAGTCCATACCTCACATTCTAGGTATGGTCGCCACACGACCTCTATCATATCATTGAATAATCGATGCCAATACTCAACCTTGCCCAAATGGGGCTGTTGAAGGAGGCCTGCATACATATACACATAGGGCTGCTCAGGTGCCCTCTACCTATCACCAATCATCTATGTCACTGGGATGTGCTCCTAGGCCCAAATCTAAAGGATCAATATACCAATAGTCATGCTACGGGTATGGTGGTACACAATCTCATGAAGCTCTTTGTATATATGAGATAGAATATAACACCCCCAAGCAAAATGTCAGCGGTGGATGATCATTTGCTCCACCATGCTCACCCAGACTACCAAAAATTTATGCTGACCTTTGTCTAGCATGAGGATGCCACCTACTAATCTGACCAAGTACACAGCTAATCGATCATAGTGATTGACCATGTAATCCCATGAAAAGTACCTACGATCTATAGTATCATCCTAGAAGAATATGCATGCCGTACCAATCACCACACTAACTCTAGACTCAAAAAATAGCTTATTTCCAACCATGGGTACGCGGAGTATCCTCTAGACATCCTTTGGAGTCACAGTAATCTCTCTAGTGGGAAGGTGGAATGTGTTGTGCTCAGAATGCCACCTCTCGGAAAGAGCAGTAAACAACCCTCAGTTCACCCCAATCTTGGGTAAACCTATCAGTGAACGTAATCCACATTGGATCACAGTGGTCTGCTCATCATCTAACAAATGACCAGACAATGCAAGAACTCATGTTGGATAGGTGTCGTGGAATGCAACTACCTCAAACTGGGCCTTATTTTAAAACACAATAATAAAACATGTGACGCTATTTACAAAAAGGGGCAGAATCCTACTTTGCTAAGTCATTCTAGGTTTGTAGGATGCAAACAGATCAAAACAAATTAAAAATTCAAGTCTTCTACTAGATACGATCATGGAAAAATAGGATACGATTGTGCATACAGGATGCGATCCCTGAAAAATGAGATGCGATCCTAAATGCGGGGTGCAATCCTAGAAATATAGGATGCGAGCCCCTGATGGGTTTCTTAGAAAAAAAAGACTAAACCTAGGGAATCGGATGTGATCTAGGAAACCCTGGATGTCACACAGAAAATTGGAAAAACTGGTTACAATCTAGGAAAACCCGAATGCGAGTCGGGATTGACCGGATGTGATCCGAAATCCCAGATACGATCCTAACTTTAACTAGCTATAAAACACAAAAATACATGAAATTCAAAAATGCAAAATTCATAGGCTAGTTTATCGGGTACTTACCGACGTGGGTAGTCGGTTGGTCATTGATGTCGGTGGCTCATCTCAAAATAGTCTTTCCTCACAGGGACTAGCATCTTCACTGTAGAGCTCTCAGAATTTCTATGGAGGAATGTGCAAATGAATAGTGAAATGGTACTTTTGGAGGCTTATATGGGTCTTTTGAGACATTTAGGGTTTCTAAAACTCCTCCTGGACAACTCCAAATTTATTTATGTTCTCTTTTTACTCAATTGGGAACCAAATAAACAGTATTTATGATGTTTTCAGTAGCACAGCTTCACTTTTGCGACAGTTTCAAAACTTATGGGTTTGCTTCATTTATTCACCACATTGGTAACAACTGCACATTTCATCATACATCTTGGTCTAAACATCATTTTGTAAGCTTTCTCACTCATATTTTTGCATAATTAACTTGATAATCATGTGTTTATTTTTAAACACACCTTCTTCTACTCCACTCTTTCTTACCCTACCACTTCCTGCAAGTGTTATGTTCTATTCAATCGAGGGATTTATTTATTTTCTTTCAATTTTTTTCCCAAGGGGGCATGATCACACTATTATCAATTCAATTTTTGCTTGAAACAGCATCAAAATGGCTTCATTATCAAACAAACTAGGGGCATAAAAGTTTCCTTGACTAAAGTTGGATCTGTTGGATAGAAAGCTTTGGTTCTCATGAGCTGGATATCTTATGTTTCCTCATTTTTAGAAGATTTAAAAAAAAAAAAAAAAGCTCATGGCAGCTTCATACTGGCTTTTGGACAACAACCAAGTTCAGAATTAGTATTATCAATTTTTGGACGACAAACAAGTTCAGAATTGGTATTCTTTAAAATCTTTTATTGATCTTTGGATGACAACCAAGTTCAAAATTAATTCTATCAGTTTTGTTTGATCAAGTGCGAGACTGATCTCATCAACATTTCATTCGACAACCAAGAATGAGATTCTCAATCTTTCTGAAGTCAAAATCAAAAAATTCTTTGAATCAATGCACTGCTCGCACATCAATTCAAAGAGGGGCAAATGTAACCACCTAAATTTGGTATGTTTCAACTATGGACCCTATTTTCCCTAAGTGTGATCATACCCTCGATTATGTCCAAACAACCCTGTTACTGCTTGGCATAATTCTTTAAATCAATTTAATGTCCTAGGTGATTTTTATCACTAATTTATATTAACTATTATAGCCATATAATTCAAATCAATTTTGACCAATCAAATCAAATCAAAATCAAACATGGCTATAGTATTTAATTATAAAGGAATTAAATAAATCCCTAAATCAATTACCCACTTGCAATTAACCCATTCCCCTAGCCTATTT
>MU227164.1:334861-345931 GCA_018584345.1 Thuja plicata
AAGCAATTTCATTGTTTAAATAATTAATTCCTATATTTCTAAATGAATTAAATAAGTTTATTTCATTTATTAATATTCCCTCAAACCCCAACCTAACCTATCTCAACCACTTCTACCCTGGATTCTAGCCCTTCTCAACCCATTCACCCATGCTAATCTAATCCTAATCCTAATTCTAGTCCTAACCCACCTCCTAATATTGTCACATTCCATTAAAGAATGCTTAGCAACTCAACCCACTTGAGAAAGTCCACTTTCTCAAGCTTGACTTCCTTAAGGTCCACTTTCTCAAGCCATCCTCTTACACTCTACCTTGCTTCTTTAAGGCCTTCATTAATGCCTTATTATTGAAAGATGCCTTAGGCCTATGTCTCTCCCATGCCTCATTAATGCCTTGGGAATTAATGGCTCTTACACCTTCATTAATGAGCCCCTTCACTCATTAATTCACCTTGTCCCCCCCCTCTCTCTCTCATTCTTCTATAAATAGAAGCCAATTTTGAGAGCAAATAAGCCTTCACATTAGATCAAAATTAAATTGTTATGCTGTTGAATTAACATTAGACTTATATTTCATCTTTCATTTCATACTTTTGCATTGTTTTCATTTCAAATTTTAGAGCTAGAATGCATACTTTATCATCTTTTTAGCTTGTTTTAATCTAAAATCCTTCATGCTAGGTTGTATTCATCACTGATTT
The DNA here is from genome assembly GCA_018584345.1 of Thuja plicata. NCBI lineage: Eukaryota > Viridiplantae > Streptophyta > Pinopsida > Cupressales > Cupressaceae > Thuja > Thuja plicata. Next base: position 335,563 of record MU227164.1, read on the forward strand.
GTAGCATATTCTGAGGGCTTATATGTTACTAATTACACTCCTCCTAGTTAGTAGGTAATAGGTTGATATTAGTGGTTTTGAATGTTTTATCTAACCTTTTGGACTAATGCAATGACTTATTGAGTGTTTGTGTCTTTTTCATTAGGTACCCAAATACACACTCACAGCTGTAAGTGTCAATCTCACCCTGATTCATTTACCATTTTCTTCAGAATCTTCAAGATTGTTTTATTTGTAGCTTTGGCTTGGCCATTCGCTTGAGGGTAGAAAAATGAGGAGAACCCTTGTTTGATGCAGAACTGTTCACATAGGTCTTCAACATCCTTATTCTAGAAAGGCGTACCATGATCTATCAGGAATTTTTGGGGGATCCCGTATTGACAAATGATGTGATTAAGTATGAACATTTCTATATGTTTTCTAGTGATGTAGGTGAGGGGAATTGCTTCCACCCACTTGGTGAAGTACTCTGTTGCTGCTATATATGATGTACTTGTGTCCATTTGCTGAAGAAGGTGTTATTTTGCCCACTAGGTCAAATCCCCACATTGAAAATGGTAATGGTTATGTAATGGTGTTTAGTTCCTATGCTGGTGCATGGATGAGGTCTTCATGAATTTGACATTGTCTACACCTTTGGACATGCTTGTGTGCATCTTTCTCTATTGTTGGCCAATAGTATCCCATGCAGATTATTTTCTTAGCTAAGTTGTTGCCACCTTCATGGGTTCCACATATTCCTTCATGTACCTTGTACAAATCTTTCTAGGATTCCATGGAAGTGATACATCATAGTAATGTTCCATCGAGACTTCATCTGTATAGAATAGTTGAGAGGATAGTATACCTAGAGGCTTGGTGGATGAGGGCTTTCTCTAGTTCCTAGACAAGTTTGGGGGTAAGACATTGTTTTGGAGATAGCTGTAGACATCTTGGTACCATGGGGATTCAGGACCAACAAGGACACACACTGATTCTATGATAGATGCCTGATGTGATCGCACCAAGAGTTTCTCCACTAGAAACTAGAATTTGGTATCATTACCTGGCATATAAATCAGTAATGCTATGGTAGCCATCACATCTACTGCTTTGTTTTGTCCTCTTGGGACTTGCTCAAAGAGAATGTAATGAAACTTGGTGTGTATTCATTCCATCTATGCTCTGTAAGGTATAAGCTTCTCATCTTTGGTCATGTAATCATTATAAACTTGACTAATGACCAATTGCGAATCACCAAAGACTTTTAGATTCTTGATTCTCCATTGAATGGCTATCTTTAGACCGATGACCAATGCTTCATATTCTGCTATATTATTGGTGCATTGGAAGTTAATTCTAAAATACTTTGGAATTATATCATGATCTGGAGTGATAAGAATTATCCTTGCCCCCGCACTGTGGTTTGTACATGATCCATCAAAATAAAGTTGCCATACCTCGATTGTCAGTTGTAGTGTCATGATAGATTCATCAGGAAAGTCTGAAACAATAGGCTGGTGGTCTTGAATTGGTGCCTCTGCTAGTTGATCGGCAATCACTTGTCCTTTGATAGCTTTTCTATCTAGATACTCAATGTTGAACTCACTTAAAATCATTACCCACTTGGCCAGTCATCCAATGAGCACTACTTTGCTCAGGAGGTACTTGAGAGGATCAATATGTGCAACCAATTTTGTTTGGTGACTCAACATGTAGTGTCTAAGCTTCTAGGAAGTGAAAACAACTGCTAGGCATGAATTCTCAATGGGTGTATAGTTTATCTCATAGCCAACCAAAGTCCTACTTAGATAGTAAATGGTCCTCTCTTTTTCTGTGTCATCATGTTGTGCCAAGAGGACACATAATGTTGATTTAGTCGCTGAGATATATAGAAGCAATGGTCTACCTGGTAATGGTGGTACCAATATAGGAGACTTTAGGAGGTAGTTTTTGAATATCTGAAATGCCTGTTCACATTGCTCTATCCATATGAACTTGATGTCTTTATGCAATAGATGTTGGAATGGGTGGCACTTTTCTGCCAGTTGAGCTATGAAGCGTCTGATCGATTGGAGCCTTCCTTGTAACCCTCTTAGTTGTTTTAGGTTTGATGGTGGAGGCATGTCCAATATTTCTTTGACCTTTGCTGGATCCACTTCAATTCCTTTGTGTGATACTATGAACCCTAGTAATTTTCCCGCTGTGACACTAAATGCACACTTTTTTGGATTTAGTCAGACTTTGAATTCCTCCATTCTATCAAAGATGGGTCCCAAAACCTGTAGATGATCCTTTCAGAGTATTGATTTGGCTAGTATGTCATCCACATAGTCTTCCATTGTCTTGTGGATGAGATCATGAAATATGGTTGTCATTGCTCTCTGATATGTTGCTCTTGCATTCTTTAGACCAAATGGCATGACATTCCAACAATATGTTCCCCAAGGACATGTGAAAGTTGTTTTGTGTTGGATCTTTGGCACTATCCTTATTTGATTGTAACCTGAGAAGTCATCCATAAGTGATAGCATTTGATGTCCTACAATTAGGTCCACTATCATATCGATGTTTGGTAAAGGAGAGTCATCCTTTGGACATGCTATATTGAGATCCCAAAAATCTGTGGAAATCCATATTTGACCACTATGCTTTTTTATTGTTACTAGATTAGATATCCAATCTACATATGGTATAGGTCTGATGAATTTAGTGTCTAGGAGATTTTTCAGTTCTTCCTTGAATAACAACGCAATGCGAGGATGCATCTTTATAAGCTTCTGTTTGATAGGTTTTGTGTTTGGTAGCAATGGGAGGTGGTGTAGCACCAACTCTAGATCTAAACCTGGCATATCTGAGTAAGACCATGCAAAATTGATCATTCTTGCTTTGAAGAAATTGATGAACTATTCTCTCTCCTCAAGGGTGAGAGGTCTCACCAAGTAGATGTTCTTTGGGTTATTTTCATCCCCCAATTTGAATTCCTCTGTCTCTTCAGCTAGTAGTGCTGATTTCTCCTTTGTTAAGGGGAGGAGTTCTCTCTTTCCATCTTCTAATGCCTCAGAGAGGTTTTCGCTAGAAGATACATCTTCTTTTATCTTTTTACTCTTTTTTTCTTTTTTCTTTTGTGGACTGGAAAGAGGAGCTTCCTCCCCAAAATATGTTGCTCTGTCTAGGTTAATGGAGAATCCTACCTTGTGATATCCTAATGGAATGCCTTCCCTCAGTCCCATGAAATGATTTATTGCCTCATCGTTCTTGAATACATCTAGATTAGGTGGCCCTTGTTGATCCCATGCTATAAGCTCAGGGTGTACAAGATAGATGGTTGACTAAAAGGGACCGCAGATATGGTGCCTACAAAATTAGACTGTGATGAGGATGCACCACTTGAGGTCTGATAGATGACATATTTTTCTATACAGGGTTCTTCGATAATGGTCATTTGTTCAAATAGGTCTACTAGATTTATGATAATGTCAGCTCGAGGGGGAAAATAAGGGATTAACAGTTCAAAATCATGGAGGGATCTCCACTCATACTCATGGGAGTCTATCTCAATGGAATGTTCATCTGATGTCTCACTTCCTTGGTTATCATCGATTGCTATGTGTAGGTTTATTTGGTATTGTGTGGTTCCCTTTTTGGTGGGCAACAACTATGCTAATATGTTTCTTATTAGGACATGGTCATTGTTGTGCCCCCGGTGCATCTCTGCTACTTTCTCTTGATTAACTTGAATGTCTTGGATCACCAAACTAGTGCTTTGTTGTCCATAGCCCAAACCTCTAGTGTTTCTTTGGGTTGGTGGGAGAGGAAATTCATATATGCCCTGTTTCCTTTCCCCCAATCTAGTTGTACCATCGTACCCAAATCTTTGTATCATTGTGTAACCGTTACCATAGTTTGCCAAAGGTAGTGGTGGTTGGATTGTCTCAGGGGAGTCTTGGTATAACCACGTATTGATGTCTTGCTCAAAAGGATTCTCTTCTTTTATGTCTCCCCATTGAACAAAGGTTGTGGGTGGACATCTAAATAGAACCAGATACAGAGTTTCTATTGTAATAATAGGTTGTGGCATACCGTGAGTTATTGGGCTTTGAGGCATGTGTGTGATGGTAAAAGCCTCTTCATATCTATATTCACCACATCCCTTATTCATGATGGATATCTTGCCTGCTTTCTCTGTGACATCTTTAAGATTTGAATTTTAAGGGGAGGAGATACTTGCATCCTGGTTAATGACTATCTTTCATGGTGCTCATGTGACATCTTTGGGATTCAAATCTGAAGAGGACAGGATGCTTGCATCTTGCTTTGATGGTACCTAGTTATCGGTGTTGATTTGGACAGCATTGCAATATTGGAAGGGGTTGGGATCTCCCTCTATGATGATCTCCTCTCCCTGGTGAGGTAACTTGATGCATTGATGGTATTTTGATGGTACATCTTGCATTTCAAGTATCCAAGGTCTCCCTAGTAACATGTTGTATCCTAATTCAAGATCTAAGATTTGGAAGGGAGTGTTTTTCCACAGGTCCAACACGAATAGGTAGAATGATAATACCTTTAGAGGACCTTTCCTCTTCATCATAAGCTCTGATATTTATCCTCCTTGTGACATCAATGCTTGATTCTGAATAACCCAGTTGCTTGATTAAATTTAGAGTACAAATGTTTAACCCAGCTCCACCATCAACAAGGACCCTACGGATAGCGCTTTTGTGGATCTGGACAAGTAAGTGTAGAGGATCATTATGCAGGGGTTTATGTGGTGGCACATCACGATCTATGAATGTTTCATGTTTATTAGCTACTATATAGTTGACCATCATTTGGAAGCTTTCAGGTGTTATGTCCCTTGGGACAGTTGCATTTTGCAGTGCTTGGTCAAGTGCTAGTTTATGCTATGGAGATATGCACAAGAGGTCAAACATGGAGATCTAGGTAGGTGTGCACTTTAGTTGGTCCACTATGCTTGTTTGTGGATCCAAGTTTGCTATAGGATTGGTTGATGTAGTAGCTGAGGATGGTACTCCTTGCAAGATGACTCTAGCATGATGCATAGTTACAGCGCAATTGTTACCTTGGTCCTTGATAGTGATTGTGGCCACATGGTTATCTGAAGGATTTACGAAATTTATGACATTATCACTGTTGGCATATGTATAGTTAACTTTATTGGTTTGTCCACTAGAACCGGAGTCTTTTCCCTTGTTGTGATCATGGAATGTATCATTGAAAATGGTGTGATCAGTTGTGCCCTTAGTTTGAGTATTTGTCACATCAATGATCCTTGTGTCAATTAGATATTGAATAGCATGCTTCAATCGGTAGCAGTTGGTTGTTTTGTGCCCCTTTACCTGATGAAACTCATAGAAATCTTTGTCATTATACCACCTTGGTTTGTTTTCATCATGTTCAAAGTCCTTGATTTCTTGGAGAGTGATAGTGTTTGATTGTATCAACTTGCGTAAAGCTGATTCTATTGGCTCTCCTAATGGTGTGAAATCCCATTGCTGGAATTGAAACCATGGTTTGCATTGATTATGTTGTTGACTATTTGAAACAGTGGCTACTTGTATAGGGTGAGGTTGGTTTTGAGTGTATTCTTGTTGAGTGGGCCCTGTGGGGTTTTGGTTTTCCACAGGTGCCCCTTGTAGTGACACCTTGGGTTGTGCGTAGTTAACTATCTTTACATCAATGACACCATCACTAGCGACATTTTTGTTCTTGTTCCACCACTTAGCCTTTTCCATTGCATTTTCATTTGTGTTCATTTGTGTGGGATCTGCAAGGATTCCTCGTTTGACCAAGTTCTACTCACAATGAACTCCTCTTTCGATGAGTTGTGTGAAGTTTGGAGCTAACTGTAACTCTGTTGTGAATGACATGTCTGGGATCATATTCTCAACAAACATGACTATTAAGTCTTGTTTGGGCACATCATATGTTATACAGTTTTTTGTGTTCCTCCATCTCAGTAGCAATTTCACAAAAGACTCTCCATCTTTCTGTTTAATGTTGCAAAGGTCCTTGATGCTGACCTTGCGCTCGATGTTATGATGGAAGTGAGCTATGAAATTTTTAGCCAATTCTCCCCAAGATTGAATGCCATGAGGTAGATGTGAGAACCATTCCATTGCTAGTCCGACTAAACTTTATGGGAACAGTCACATTAGATATGTCGCATCATGAGCGACTTCAACGCAACTAGCAAAGAACTCTCAGATATGCTCAATAGGGTTGGTAATACCCCTATATTTGTCAAATTTTGGCACCGAGAAGTGGTTTGGGAATGGAGACATTTGAAGAGAATGGTCAAAGGGGTATGGGTATAAATCCTCTAAGCTATAGGATTTAGTTTTCCCCTGATTTTGCATATCCATTATTTGGGTTTGAAGGGTTTGCATTTGTTGCATTAGCATGTCCGTTTGAAATTGAGGCTGATGTGTGTGGACATTCCTGTGTGCCATGGTGGGTATGAGGCTAGGCGTTTGTGTCCCTTGAGTAGGAACATAGGATTTCATCCTAGGGACTTGATATTGGTTCCCCACTAAGTGATTTGTAACTGAAGGGACATGAGTAGTCCATGGTGGGTTTTGATGTGTTTGTTGTTGTAACTAAAACTTGGGTTGATAATGCTGGGGTAGGCATTGCTACTACTGAGGTTGGGATTGAAACTGGGGTTGTTATTGCTAAGGTTGGATTTGAGGCAACTGAAGCTGGGGTTGTTAATGTGGAGGTTGGAACTGAGGCAACTGAAGATGGGGTTGTTGTTGTGGAGATTGGATTTGAGGCAACTGAAGATGGGGTTGCTATTATAGAGGTTGGAACTGAGGAAACTGAAGCTAGGGTTGTTGTTGCAGAGGTTGAATGGGTGTCAAAATGGGAAAAGATGTAGCTTTGGGCAGGCCTTGACTGTAAGTCATTCTGACAGAGACGGATCCTTGCGGGCATGATGTGTTGATCCCAAGATTAGTGTGGATTGATTGTAGTAGTGGTATAGTTTTATAATAGTTGGTGTTTGGTGGGATGGAAGGCATAGCATGAGAGCTTGATTATGTTGGCCATGAGACCAAAGGTGGAGGCATACTAGTGACCATGGGTGCACTTAGTTGCAAGCCTATCATGCCTTGAGTTGATGATGTACTGGCTTGGGTCAGGTCACTAGTTTGATTGGATACATTCTATGTCGATGTGGGTAAGGCCAATGGTGGAAAGACCTGTGACACAACAGGTAGTATCTGGGGAGTGTGAGTAGTGTTTTGACCTGCGAGAGGGTTTTCGGGCCATATAGTTGATACACTGAATTCAGCAAGGAGTTTTACTCCCTTATTTATTAGCATGGCCAAGTAACATTACGGGTTCCTCTCTACAACAGTGTCAACTACTTTGGTGGAGTAGGCATCTTGTTCCACATCTTCAAGTTCTTCTTTGGTGATATCTTGGAAAAATCCTGCCCCATGGGGTTGTTCAATGAATAGAGAAGAACTGGTGTTCATGAAGGGATCGTTCTCTTGCTCTATTTCCCAAGTGGGGAAATGATTGATATATGACTCATCTGGTTGAGCTCTAGCCTTAGACCTTGTGTAAGGTCCTCCATGAGGTGTTTGAGACATAGTGTGGTCCAGGTTTTGTAACTAAAACAAGTGATATAAAGCAAACAAAGAAGAGGACCCTTTCTAAGAAAAGTCTAAGTTATGTTCTAGACAAGGGTAATTCTAAGGATAGATTTTGATATAACTTGATCTCAAAGTGGTGATGATAACAGATAAGATTTGCCGACCTTTGTTTTGGACAAAGTCAATTTGATAAAGATGATGATGTTTGATATGATGAGATCAAGATATTTTGAGTCTGAGCTTTCAAACTAACAATGTTTTAGACAATAATCGTGCTTTAAAGAGAAATGGTAATCTTTAATGTTTAGAGATTCACACAATGTTCTTTGCATTTTCCTAGGATAGACACTAGTTTTGGACACCAAATGAAGAATTCTTTCAAGGTTTTAGGTTAGAGCAAGACTATAGTATATCTAGTCAAATGTGGTACAATTTCATCAATTACAGTAAAATAACAGGTTGATTGTGGTAGTTTATCACACAATGCTTCTAATTTGCAAGATAGTTGACATTTGACAACCCTAGACTTTAAAATGTTTGACTCATTTTGATAGTTTGGATGTTTTGTTTTGCATTTTCAAAAACTGATCAAAGGAACAAGCACAATAGACACTGTGTTTTGAAGAATGAAGACTGAAATTGTGTATGTTCTACAACTTTTTCAAGTTGCAAGGTTATCACGAGGTCTCAACAATGAACAGTCAGATTAATCTAGGTCAATGGCTTCAAAATACAATTTTATAGGCCCAATGCTTGAATGTTTGTTAGCTCACACAACAATTGTCATGCTACTAGGACATGAAGGTCCATGACGTAGGTGCTTGTGTTTTTGTCATTTCCAGGTATTGTTGTCGTGGAGTGAAGATCTCTTTCACTACACAAATACCAGGGGACACATATGTTGGGCATTTTGGGGGGAAATTTTTCAACCCCTTGCACTATAATAAGGTATATGTTTGAAGGTAAAATGGTTTTGCCTCTATTTAACAAGGTTGTAGTAAGGGTCCATAGTGTCTCTCCAATTGGTTTGTATGTGCATGACTCACTTAAGAGCCTAGTTGATCATGCTGGCTCCTTAGGGATATTCACCTAATCTAGACTATCATCAACATGCCTCGCCCGAGCTTAGCTAGATAAGATGAAACTTTGGTTCGCACCTTGTTTATATATCAATCAAAAGGATTACCGGTTTAAGGTCGTTCTCCAAGGAAGAAGCGCATTCCCTGGACAGGCCTTTCTAAAAAAGTATAAAGGTTTGTAATCTAACAGTTTGTGCAAGTGCACCCAAAACTCAAGACACAAGGTAAATCAATTAAGCTCCAAATTTTGAAATGTGAACTAAACTACACCACCATACAAGCACAAATGTTCAATTTTAAGCCCAAAAGTAGGTGTTGTTTGCTTGTTCAATTTTAATGCACCAAATTGAGAGATTCTTTTTCTTTGTTCAATTTTAATCCCCACGTCAATTTTAAGCCTAAATCCAAAATATGAGGTGTGATATGTTTTGCAAGCACTATTCTTTTTAAACCCAAATCGACAAATGAATTCCTTTTAGTTTTGTGTTGTTTAAACTATTTAGTATCAAAAAGGATTATTCACAAAATAAGGGTATAAGTAACTTTGAAATAATGAAGGATGCTTACCAAACTTACCCTTCTCTGTCCTTGGTGACTTTGATCCAATCCTGCACAGAAACTAATAAGAATGTCAATTTAGAAATAGATGGGCAGAAGATTTGGATCTGATGTTTGCAATATTTCCTGTGATTACGAAAATCTTCTTGCAACTATGGTAATGTTCTGTCAATTACGGTAAATAACTAGCAACTGCGGCAAAATTCTATCGATTGCGGTAAATAATTGGCAACTATGGAAAAATGTTGTCGATTGCGGCACAGATCAAACAAATGTGGCAAAATTCTTGTGATTGTGACATGGATCATGTGATTGTGGAAAAATACCAGAGGAAAGAAGATAAGAAATGGATAGAATAACTACGAAAGCCTACAATCAATTGTGGTATTAAACCAGTCAATTGCAGCACAGTATAGACGATTGCGATAAAATATCAGCAAATATAAAATAGTACAAATGTCAAAGAAAAGTGTGATTTTTAAATTTATGACTGTACGGCCATGGTTGATGAATCCATTTCTTCATCTGCAAGAGATATTTGGGTTGTTTGTTCACGTCGGGTTCACCAAAATGTATGCCTCTCTTTTCAATTCCCATAGCTTTCCAAAGGCGAGGGTTAGTAGCAAATGTTTCACAAATGAATGCAAATCAAGTATATAATGACTACTAAATGAATACTAGAAACGTGATCAATAAAATGTACAAGCAAGAGAAAGGAAGACAAATAAATGCAAACCCCACGATGCTTGAAGCTTCTATTGTTTCTCTCTACTCCTTCTGAAATGTTGTTCTTGATGCTCAGTATTGGCGGGGCAGCGTCTATGACTTGAGAAGCGTCGAGAATTTGATAATTGAAATGTGTATGTGGTCACAAGATGGCTTGAATGCTAGAACCAAACTGACAGAGTAATGGCGCACAAGAGCTTGAAATCCTGGACCCTTCAAATGGTTATGAAGGATTTATTATATAGGAATTGGTGATGATATGAATGGTTGAGATTAATCCCAGAGATGGGGAGATGAACGGTTGAGATCAAAAGGAACAGGAGAGGTCCTCAGTAAACTCCACCTCTTTATTTGGTAAAGAGGAGATAGAGTTTGGTTAACTGAAGAGCTAATTATGAGTTG
>MU227164.1:346250-362613 GCA_018584345.1 Thuja plicata
TAAAGCTAATTAATTAAATAAAATTAATTATTTAATTAATTTTGGGAATTTGATTAAATGATTTGGGGAATGAATTTAGAAGAAAATAGATGATTAATTAATGATTAAAAAACCATTAATTAATAGAAGAAAATTAGTTTTTTTAATGTAAAGTCGCAAGCTTGTCCATTTTAGGGTGTCTACACTATTATACAATGACGTGTCTTCTGAGTTACTGATTGAAAATATTGTATGTTTCTTTCTGGATTGTGATACTGCTATGTGTCGGTTGTCTATTGGGATTAGTTGGCTATCAGGAGGTAAAAACCAGAGGTTTTTATGGTTTTAGTTCTATGATGTTTTATGTGCTTCAGTGCTTGTTTATATTGATATTGATTTTGGGTCTAGATCTTTTTACCCAACCTGAGTTGTCTCAACTAGTCCTATGTGATCATGTGATAGTACTTTATGTGGTATTGGTTAATTGAGAACCAATAGTTCTTGTATGGGCAAGAATGCAGATCAGAAGTTATGATCTTGTTTTGATATTCTTTATGATTTTCTGAGGGTGTATCCCTATACAAGCATGAATCAGTAATGAGGTTTGTGATATACCTTTATGATATTCTTTTGTGATCCTAGGGTAGGTTACCTAGTTTTATAGTAGGAGGTGGCTTGCAATAAATTGTCGGAGCTCATAAGTGGCTGCTAGGATCGTTTATTGTAAGTAATTGTAACAGGTGATAACATAATAATTTATTAGGAGTTTTAGAATAATCTAATAAGATATTAAGCCTCACCCATGCTTGAGTGCTATTATAGGCCAAGATGGAGTATGAGTTGATGCTTTCTGCCTCGAGGGGTGTGTGTGGCATAGTGAGTGACTTTGTCTGTTTGAGAGGTCATTGGTGTCGTGTATGGTCACTTGAGTATCAAGATCCATTGAGGGATTTCTAGGACAAAACTCAAGGGTTAGACGTACATGATGACACCTTCCTATATACAAATTAGGTTATCCTACATGTGTCGGTTACCTCTGATATTCTCTAGATCTCCTTATTGTTATTTAGAGAGCTTCTAGGGTCTTCCTATGCATTTCTTTATGATGGTTGTATACCCTTTTATGATTTCCTTTTTAGTTGTATACCTATGTGAGTGGGCTTTTTATTATCTCCTCAACATGGTGGGAGCGGACCTTTGGTTCCACGTGGTCAGGTGGTAGTGATTCTTATTACCATTGAGATCTGACATTCATCTTCATACTTGGATGAACCTTGTTGCATTTCTTCTTCTTCTATCTTCTTATTCTTTTGGAGACTTGTTTAGTTTCATGATTTATATACTCGTACCATATTTGTATATTGGATACCATCCTTTTAGAGGATGTATTGTATTGTTCTGTACTATTGCATACCCTGTGACATGTGTAGTAGATGTTGATTATTGTATGTATACCTTGGGTATCAGATGTATATGTATTCTTATTATATGGGATGTATATTTTTGGATTTAGTTGATGTATCCTTTGTGTTAAGTTCTTTATAGTTGTTCTCGTAGATTATTTTGCTTAAGTAATTCTACGTCAAGGAACCCTCGAGATTTGTAACCTTTTTTGAGTTGTAGTTATGTGTATGTCATGTTATCTCATGTGTTGCTTCCGCATTGTTAACATTATTGTTTATAAACATTAAAAAAAATATTTTGTTAACTTAGTTGCTTTGGTTGGTTAGTTCTCCTAGGCTCCGTAGCAGGGCATTACAGACAATGATAAAGAATGGTTATGAATTCTAAGAATAAAGAATAGAAGGAAAAATATGTTCTAAAAATGGTAGGAGATAGGAGATGGATCAATGTACACTTGTACCTGTAAGTATAAAGAGAAACCCTCAAACAACTAACAAGTGCAAAGAAGCCCTTCAATACTTGTTTTAATCTATCCATTACAACCATAATGATCAACACTACTTGTATGTATTTTGGATGCATCATTATGGTTATGCTTTTGTTAATATTTTCATTTTTTTTTAAAATCCATTCTCTATTTTAGCACCATTCTGTTTAATAATCTGACTGTTACATAATTATATTTGAAATCCCTATTATTGTTCTCAAACAGGAAAGCTTACAATTTCACTACATACATTAATATAAAATAAGAAATAGTGAACTTTGACTATTAAATCAGAATTAAATTGATAAGAAAAAAAGAAAGCAAAGAGAACCAATGGGTGTTATGTGGAGTTCCTAAAAGATCACAGAGTTTGTAATAAAATAAAATAACTTTTGGGGGCCTCATTGACAACATCCATATACCTGAATAAAAATTTTCATCTTTTTCTAGAGAAGTTGTATAGTAATTTTAGATTGTTTTGGTGACTTTAGTATTAAGAGTATGAGTTTATATTTTTCAAAGTAAATGGTATTATACCTCAATCTGGGATCCATACAAAATGCTTAATTACTTTAAATTTTAGAACACTAGATGATTTGTGATAGTTTGGTGAAGATAGAAAAGAAAGGTATCAAACAAAATTCAAGCTTATATAACAATTGTATTGCAGCATAAAAGAAACTTATTAGCAAATGAAAACCTCATTATTTTATCACTCACCTTCGGCCCTAGCTCTAAATTTGGTTTGCAAGTATGGGAAACATGGATGCTCTAGCTGATGAAAGTTTTCAATCCAGAAAGCAAATTCATGAACTACTTCTTGTTGAGAAATCAAACAAAATTCAATATTATATAACAATTGTATTGCAGCATACAAGAAACTAATTAGAAAATGCAAACATCATTATTTTATCACTCGCTTTCAGTCCTAGCTCTAAATTTGATTTGCAAGTATGGGAAACATGGATGCTCTAGCTGTTGAAAGTTTTCAATCTAGAAAGAAAATTGATGAACTAATTCCTATAGAAATAGAGTAATGAATGATAAGATGACTATTGTAAGACAATAAGTACCATGCTCATTGCAAAGTTCAAAAGCCTTTCACAATCAAAGCAATGATATAGCATGGAAAATATAAAATATTCATTGTTTCAATACAAAAAATAATATGTTACAATCCAAGTAGCCCTTTTCACAAATTAATATGTTACACCCAGATCATCCCTATACTAAATAATTATTTTATAAAATTATATGTACTACAAGGACCTCCTATACCAATTTCCAAGGCTCTACTAGTCTGTTTGATACTTTTTCCAAGCCAAAACTAAATCCAATTTATACAAATCTTTTTCTTGCACAGTAATAAATCAGTCAGAGGCCCACTTCGACAATTTATAACTTTCAGCCAAAACAGTATCACCTCAAACAAGTTGGAACTTATGATTCTCAATATGGAAGTTTACATGTACTCCAAATTACAGATCTTCAATAGTTGATTTGATATATTTTCAGGAATGAGAGGATAGGCAATTTTTAGCAGCCTGTCAGTTCCATTTTTAGAAAGTAGTTGAGGCTTTCTTTGATAATGGATATCTACGTCTTTGGATGAATTTCCCAGAGCCACCTTTTGTTTCCTCTTTGATCAAATGATTAGAAGTATGTAAATTTTCAATGGATTCTAGAGGCAATCTATTCAGTCTGGTGAGGTTCTAAAAAAATGCTAAATATTTAATATAAAAGGATATATTTAATGTAAAATAGATTTGGGGAAAGACTTTGAGGTCTCTACCTACATGCAAACAATAGACATAGAGCTATTTTGCACAAATTAATGCCATCATTTTTGGTACCCACAATGCTTGCAAGGTATGAACATGATCAAATCAGGTAAAGAAGCTTTCCTAACTAATATAGCAGGTGGGTGTAAATCCTAGATCCAACAACCTTTGTTGGCATCCTCTTTGCCAGTGATTAATGATGGAGCTTTGGTGCAAGGCACATATATGAGGCTACGTATCTGATGGGTATGTGCAGATTGTATGTGGTAAGAAGGCTTAGAAATTTCCAAGCAATGTGGAAAAGTTGGACAATGGTGGAAGTAAAAACCAAATGCGAATGGCATTGTGTAAAGACAAATTCAATAACCACTGCTAATTTATGCTACCTGCACTAATATGGAAGATCAACTAGTTTATGCTAGTAAATGTCATTTGATGAAAATGCTTTGGTAGTTCAGTGATGTGGTTATAGGTAATGCACAAAAGGTCTTGATAGAAAGGCTATGAAGTATTCAATAAAATGCAAGGTAAGGGCACATGTAAGAGCATAACGTTAGTAGGATTTTGACAAATATCATAGTGTTAATTCTCTGTTGGAAAGTATAGCACCCAATTCAACAATCACTGCCAACATTGCCTCTACCAAATAATTTGAAGATTTGTGACAACTGAATGGATGTGTTTCTTGGTTTCATGTAGATCAAATGTGGAGAGATTGTAAATATGCAAAGTTTAGTTTTGCAAGGTGTAGATCTTACATGTGCCCTCACAAACCTTTGTGCCCTTGCTTCTTCCCCCAATTCGCGTCATCCATGATGTCTCTAAAATGCGTAAGGAAACAATGAAATGATATCTTTATTTTTTTAAGTAATTCCCATGTTCATCATAATTTCGATGAACATGGGTGTTCTTCAAAATTATGATGAACATGGGCATTACTTTTAAAAAAATAAAAAATTTCCTTCTATAATCTGACCAAGACAAATAAATATAATGCCTCGTCTAAAATATGGGTTAAATGTACTAGTGCCTCAAGGTGATAATCAGTGTTAATACTTGTTATCAATGTTAACACTTAGGGTTAACACTAAAGTAGTGTTAACACTAATTATCAATAAATTGCAGTGTTGAAACTTAGGGTTAACACTGACAATCAATGTTAACACTTAGGGTGTTAACATGGATTGTGTGTTAACACTTAGGGTGGAAACTTAGTGTTAACACTGATTGTGTTCTAATAACACTAATTTTCAGTGCTAATACTGATTATCACTATTATTGTTAAATTTATATGATTACCAGTGTTAACACTATGATGTTAACACTAATTAATATTGCAAGTTAACAGTGAAGTAGTGTTAACACTGATTAAGGTTAACCCTAAGTGTTGACACTGTTAAGGGTGTTAACACTAATTACATGTTACCACTTTTTAAATTACATGTGAACACTGCTTACTAGTGGGTGTTGACACTTATAATGAGTGTTAACATTGCTTCAGTGTTAACACCAATTATCAGTGTTTAGACAATTTTAAATTACGCGTTAGCACTAATAATCAGTGTTAAAATTACTCTTGTGTTAACACCATAAGTGTTAACATTGTTAATCAATGTTCACTTAGGGTTAACACTGAAGTAGTGTTAACATGGCATATTTGAATTTGTAGTTATTGAACTTTTTATTTATGATATATGTTGACAAAATTCTCATCCTTTAATATCTAGTTGATATGTTTCTTCTGTTAAGCTTTATCCATTTGAAAAAATACCCATCTTTTATCCTTGGATACATAGTTGAAGTCTCATTTTAGCTTTAAATCTACTCCCCTTCTCTTACTTGTTTTAACACAAATTTTAGTGTTAACACTGAAAAGTAGTGTTAACACACAATCTGTGTTAACACCCTAAGTTTTAACATACAATCAGTGTTAACACCCTAAGTGTTCACACTTATAATCAGTGTTAACTTTTTTACATCTTTCTAGCAATTTTTGACAATTTAGTGTAAATGTGATTTTACACTACTCTAACCTAATCCTAGACTCCAATATAGGTTATAGAATTACTCTAAACACATCCTAATCCTAATGACATCATGATGAAATCATCAGACTCCTCTAACCAAACAAGAGGCTATTTAACACTTAAGCCACTAATTGCAACATCCTAAAGACTTAGGACTCAAATTGACCTTAACTCCCTATTGTACTCACACAATTTGGTCTACATGACCTTATGAAATGTACGTAATGCCACTGAGGGATTACACAACAAAATTTGGAAAGGATTGAATCTATCAACCTGTGGGTGCTCCTGCACCATTCTCCCCCTCTACACAAAGACTAAGGAACATGAGGGGACACCAAAGAGATGTCAATCCCAAGCTTCTAGATGCTTTGATGCATTGTTAACTTTTTGTTTTCATCATAGGGAGACATTAAAGAAGAAAGGGAAGCTTTATAGGGTAGGAAGGAATTGTAATGCCCTGCGAGTGAACCCAAGAGAACTAACCTAAACAAGACACTAAGTTCACAGGATAAATTTTTTTAAAATGTTTACAAACAATAATAATAACAATGTGGAAGCAACACAATGAAGTACATGACATACACATAAGAACAACTCAACATAGATAACAATCCTTGAGGGTTCCTTGACGTAGAATTACATAAGAAAAATAATCTATGAATAACAATTATAAGAACTAACATAAATGATACAACATATGAATCTAATAGCATATATCCCATATAGTAATATCACATATACATATGATACCCAAGGTATACAACCTAATCATCATCCACTACATAAGCTTCAGGGTATATAACAATGCAAAACAAATTAATACAATACATCCTCCAAAGGATGATAACCAATATCCACATATGGTACTACAACTTATGTAACTAAACAAGTCTCCTGAAGACTAGGAAGAAATAACTACAAAAAGGATCATCCAAGTATGCAGAAGAACTATCAGAATCTTGATGGTAATAAGAATCACTACCACCCGACTGCGTGGAACCAAAGGTCCACTCCCACCATACTGAGGAGATAATAACAGGCCCACTCACATGGGTATACAACATGAAGGCAACATCAAGGTATACAAGACATCATACATAATAGCATAGGAAGATCCTAGCAGCTCTCTAAATCACCATAAGGAAATCTATACAATACTATAGGTAACCGACACACGTAGGATAACCTAAGTTGTATATAGGGAAGTGTCATCACATAATTCTACCCTTGAGTTAACCCTAGTAGTCCCTCTTGGACGCTGGCCCCCAAGTGACTCTATGTGGCTCAATAATCCTTTTGTGAAGACAAGGATCCCAACTCTCCCATCCTATCATGTGATAAACTCAGGGCATGGGTAGAGGCTCAATTATCTTATTAGTACATTTTAAAATAAGAGGGATTTTCTTTTTCTTTTCTTTTACAACATGCAAGATGATAAAAACAAGGACCTTATTTTTAATATAATTATTTATTTTTCCCAAGAAGATTTTTCTTGTTTTCAAGCATGCAAATTAACTCTTTTTTTTGTTTTCTTTTAGGTTTGATCAGGGGTTTGGGCAAGGACATGGTGAGGGTATGAATTTTATTTTTTCCATGGTAAGGAGCTACAAATCTGAGAGTTTCAAGCAATATTAAGAATATTTATCAAATTTTCCTCAAAGAAGTCTTTTTCCCTCAAATTAAAACCCTAAGAGAAATTTTTTAACAAATTTATTTCACACGAAAACCATAATTCCCAATTGGCCTTCAACACCCAAAAATGAAACCTTTATGCCCACAATCACAGATCTGAAAAGCAAACATGGAGGAAAACACAAATTGAAACCAAGATCATAACTTCTCAATTCTAAATCAATTAAATTACCAACTACTCAAACAACGAAGATCACACAAAGGGTCATAGCTTTTAGATGCATGGAAGATGGGGATCTGAAAGCTAGAATTCAAAAGATGAAGACCCTACCTCAATAACTAATGAGAAGCACAAATTCTCAAATCCAAGCAAGCTCTCTCAAAACCCCAATCACTTGATTTTTCCTTCTCCTTGATTGAATCCCGTCCAAAAAGGCTTCCAATCCAAAGATATAGATAATCCAAGCAATTAGGTTTTCAAAAACCCTAAAGGGAATATAAATTATCTAATTATTAATTAAAATAAATCTTGTAATTTCAATTTCACTTAAAGCATGCAAAACTCAACTTTAGAATATAAAGATAAAGTGTTAATTTGAAAATGCATGAGAGAATATTTTAATTAAATTAATCAATTAACCATGCAACTTATAGTAATATTTAACAATTAAACCATGCACAATTAATTACAATTAATTAAATTTAATATTTATTAAATCTCAATTATTTAAATCAAGACTTAATAATTAAATCAACTAATTAAACATAGGTATTTAATTAATATTTTATTATTAAATAGAAATATATTTCATATATCAATGTTTTAACCTTATTAAAGATGCAATAATTAATATTAATATTTACCAAAAATATTCATTAAATAAATTAAGCCAAAAGCATCATTAAATCACCTGAAAACCATCTAAACAAATAACCCATTAAAACAAACAAACAACTGAAATAGAAACCCAAACACACACAAATAGGCTAACAAATCCATGACACTTGATGGATTCAAACTCAAGGGTAGTCAATCAGATTTGTGTCCATTTCTAGGAAAAAATAAGGGTTTAGGGTATGGATTTGGACCTGAATACTATCTCCCCTCTCTTACCATTGAGATATTGTGATAGGGCACACTCACTCCTGCCAATTCAGGGAAGACGTAGCCCGGTACCTGCAAACCTGTCATCACAAAGACAAACATACATGCATATAATATAGAAAACAATGGTTGAGACTAGTTTATCATGTGGATCTTGCCGAAGAAAGTAACTACGACTCTGTCCCATACCATATCAAGCACATCAAACAGTAAGGTACAACATATAAATGATCCATAAGCATCCAGATTTAGGGTCGATATTGTCAGAAAACCATAATCAAAATGACATCCTAACATATACATAAGCATCATGAAATAACCATAAATCACATGTAAACAGGAGATATAATACATTAAGCAATGAATTAATAAAATTATGAAATGCAATACAAGAATATCCTCAAAATCAATTTCAAATAGCTAACACATACATACTATGGTCTAAAAGAGTTCATAAACTGACACATACAAGCAGACTAAGGGGTAGGTATTACAGGAATGCTTTGATGGGTGTATCCTCCTTCAAAGTTTATAATATTTGCTTTTGGGTCTGCCATGGGAGCTTTTTATACCATGCAAATGTGTAGGTAAATAAATTTATCCTATTTACCCTTCTCTTTATTCCACATTACACCCAATTCTAATTTTTTCCTCCCTTAATTAAATTCTTTCTCTTATCAAACTAAAAGTTTTCCCATAATTCTAAAAGAAAGAAAAGGAAATCGTCCATTTACACTTTCATGGTTAACCGAGTTGTGTTTGTGTAGATTGTATGTTAAATTTTCATTATACTCCATGTTGTATTATTTTAATTGTATGCTTTATGCTTTTTTATTTTTTCAAATCATGTTTCATTCTAAAAATTTCTCTATTGATAGCCTAACCAGGGCAATACCCACACTTGTTGTTAACTAATTTCGTCTTTGTTTGTCAACTTTTCAATAGCAAAAATCAAAAGAAAAATGTGTCATGGAAAGTTTGGTGAACCTTTCATTGGCTTGTGCATGAGAGGTATGACTTAATTATTCCTTTCTTTGTGTATCACTATTACCCATGTATTGCAGCTCATATATATTATTAATACTATATTCTTATAATATTTTATGTTTGTAACAGGTTGCACAACCTCCTCCCAAGGACACCCAGGCTTGTGAACAAGAGGTATGACTTAATTATGTCTTGATTTGTGTATCACTGTTACCCATGTATTGCTCCTCATAGATATTATAAGGATTGTATTCTTATAATATTTAATGTTTGTAACAGGCTCCACCATCTCCTCCCAAGGATACCCAGGCTTGTGAATGAGAGGTATGACTTAATTATGCCTTGCTTTGTGTATCATTGTTACCCACATATTGCAGCTCATAGATATTATAAGGATTGTATTCTTATAATATTTTATGTTTGTAACAGGCTCCACTACCTCCTCTCAAGGACACCTAGACTCCTTCATCTCCTCCCAAGGAAACCCAGGCTTGTGAACGAGAGGTATGACTTAATTATACCTTGCTTTGTGTATCAAAGTTACCCACATATTGCAGCTCATAGATATTATAAGGACTATATTCTTATAATATTTTATATTTGTAACAGGCTCCACTACTTCCTCCCAAGGACACCTAGGCTCCACCACCTTCTCCCAAGGACACTCGGTCATGTGAACAAGAAATACGACTTAATTATACCTTTCTTTATGTATCACTTTTATCCACATATTGAAGCTCATAGATGTTATAAGGAATGTATTCTTGTAATATTTTATGTTTGTAACAGGCTCCACTACCTCCTCCCAAGGACACCCAAGCTCCACCACCTTCTCCCAAGGACACTCGGGCATGTGAACAAGAGATATGACTTAATTATGCCTTGCTTTGTGTAACACTGTTACCCACGTATTGCAACTCATAGATATTATAAGGACTAAATTATTATAATCCTTTATGTTTGTAATAGGCTCCACTACCTCCTCCCAAGGACACCCACGCTCACTGTTATAATTTATGGACTAGGAAGAAATCCTGATATTTCTGAAACTTATGAATATTAATTTTAATGCTTCTCATTTGGATATATTTTATGAAACTTATGAAACTTTGTTTGATATATTTGTAAACTTATCATTTGGCTACTATTGTAGCATAGGATTTACAATGGTAGTTTATATAAATGATTTTCTTAATGGTAGTGTTTCCAATATCATGGTCTTCAAAACATTTTTCTTGAAGGTTCGAGTTGGTCAAATTTGGTCAAAAAAATTGATCTGCTTGGATTGAAGCATTGCAGGCTAGAAAAGGCCTCTTTCCTTACATCTCAACAAGCGATCTTATGTCACTGACATTATTTTTTGCCTGGTTTCTAAATTTTAGCAACACAAATTTTTTTTGTTCAAGGAGATATATTAGTTTTCAATATTTTATTGTTTTAAAATTAATTAGCACAGAGTCTCATCAAGTGCTTCCTATCCTCCTCACAAGCCATTGTTTCTTCCTTCTAAATCAAAGCCCTCATTTTATCTTTCTTTCTATGTGTTGCGTTATTCTGATCATATCAATAGATTGATTAATGATTTTTTCATATGTATGTATACATACCAATATACTTAATAGTAATAATTGAGTTTATCATTATTACATATATTGAGTTTAACAGAATGCCTCAGAAAATTATTATAGAATGATTAATGATTTTGTTATATGTATGTATACATACGAAAATACATAATAATAATAACTTCAAACCCTTAATGTGTGGTCATGTCCAAAGGTGAGCAACTTATCAGATTTAGATATTTAATTTTTGTTAGCATTTGAGCTTTTTAGAATATGTCTACTAGTCTGATGATTCTATGTAAGGACACTTAGCGTCTAGTTCCTGGTGATAAAAAATTTGATTGAATTTTGATAATGTCAAGTTTACAATTTTGTTTTAAAATAATTTTTTTTCATAATATTTATTTTCTATTATGAAAATTTAACCAAAAAAAATTAGAAAACTTAGTTTTATTCTACTAGACATGAGAAAGTAAAATTGAACAAGTCAAGAAATGTGAAATAAAATCAATTACAGAATGGTTTTATTTGGAGAACTAAAGCTTAAATGAAACAAGTTGAGTATGAACAAATGTAAGTATAAGTAGTGTTTATCTGAACACATAAAACAATGCAATAGGAAATGATTCAACTTTAAAAAAAAATTTATTTTG
Source organism: Thuja plicata (assembly GCA_018584345.1). Lineage (NCBI taxonomy): Eukaryota > Viridiplantae > Streptophyta > Pinopsida > Cupressales > Cupressaceae > Thuja > Thuja plicata. The sequence goes on from MU227164.1 coordinate 357,874, forward strand.
GCAAAGGCAAATTTGAATAATTTTACAATTGAAGAAGTTAATCATTTATGGATAATTTTACTAATATTCATACACTTTCAATTTTATAAACATCTCTGACAATGGTTGGCATTATTTGAGAAAGAGTAATACAGCTAATTTTTCTAAATAAGTGCATGGAAATAAATATTAGACTATCAAAAAAAGTTGCTTTCTTTTATAAACCTATAATTGAATCAGTAGTAATGATGATTAGAGTGGAGTAGTGTTTGTATTATTTCTTTTTTATTATGTGGTTGGCATGGTTTCAATGATAAATTACAAGGGTCAGTAGTTGGCATGTCTTAAGATAGAGTTAGACAGCTAATTATTTTTTAATTAGCTTCTTCAAATGATTTTTTGTTGAATTACATTTTTCAATTTGACAAGCACTCTTTGTAGCAATCCTTTGAATTTTATAGTGTTTGTCTGAAAGTTGAATCAAACTTTATATTTTAACAAATGTTACAAACTGGTGAGAAATGTTTAAATTTGTTGTCCTTATTTTATTTGGCAAGTCTTAGGAATGTCTACTTTTACTAGGATTATGGATACTTTTTTTTTACATTTTCATTTAATGGTTCATCACACCTAGCCTTGGTAAGACATTTTTGGTAGTAAGATCATCAACAAAGAAAAGCCATTATTTCAATATCCAGTTTATGGTAAGCCTACAAACATGTGTTTGACAAACAATTTACAATTACATTTGCATGTTTCATCTATTTTGTTTGAAGTACAGATTATAGGACCAATGCAAAATTTAAATTTATTGTAAAATAGTAGTTCAAGTACTATATGAAAAATAAATCTATGTTTACAGTATTTGTTAGTTAAAGTTATATTTATTGAAAGGCAAGAAAAAAATTTGTTAGAGTACAATTTTTTTTCCCCAACTATGAGGTCTAGAAAACTACATTTTAAAAGTGTGGAAAATGCTAGATTCTTTGAAGAGTGATAACATTGTTACATAATTGATACACTATAATTAAGAAGAAAACATGTCAATGAATGGAAGCAATGGAGAATTCTATAATACATGGTTCATAATGCACAACACTCAATGAAGGTTTTTTAAATAAGGTGGAAAACTAAATGAGCTTAATTTTAACAAAACATCATGATTAAACATCTAGTTGGAAAATAACTAGAGCATATGGTCATATAAGAAGATGTGAACTTTCATCCATATAAAAATATAATAAATAGGGGTGAGGACAAAAACTTTGAGCTTGTACTATATTTTTCTACTGCATATGTACAAGAGTACTTGAAAGTTTGGGGCAGTTAAAAGTAAGTTATTGATGCACATGTTCAAAGAGAAATAGAGAAACCATAGAAACATTAGTGAGAAAAGAAACAATAAAGGGAAGAAAATATGGGTAGAAATGGAACATGAGTATTCTGAAATAGTTAAATATTATGACTGATTGTAGACTTTAAAAATATATTTTCATATTTTTCTTAAAGTAATCTTGATTGAAGAAATATAGAATTAAAGTTTTGTTAAATTTGTCCAAAAATATTGACTACCAAGTGTTTATATCTTCAAATGGAGCTCACTTCTTGTCCTCCAATATTCTTGCAGTCTCGATATTATATTGACTTCAATAAGAGCTATCTATTTCTTTAACAGGAAAGAAAAAGGTCAGCTTTAGCTTGCATGTGTTGTTTGTACAGCAGGGCTTAACCTTAAAATATTTTAATTGTTTCCTACTCCAATCCCAAACCTACAAAAACCATCTCCTTGTTCCCACTCATACATATAACACTTCCTTCTATCATCTTTCAAATTTTCATCTGGGTTCCTTAAAAATTATATTTTTCTTTTCTAAGTTGCCTGCTAAATATTCTCTTCATAGATAGCATATGTAAGTGACAAACACAGTCTCATGTAGCTGCATTTCTTCTTTTTGAAATTTTCTTTATCTTGGCCTTTCCAATCTTAAATTCTCCATTTCTTTACAAAGCTTCAATCAAAATCATGGATGCTTCTTTTATCTATCTTGGCTTGTCTGTTTCATTGATTTTCCAATTTGAGAGAATGCACTAGTTTCCTCCATTGTATACTCTTGATTCATAATAGTTTATCTTCCTTTCTGGGAATTTATTTTCTCAGTTGCTTTTAATATCTAGGAGTTATTCAGAAATCCCTCCTATCATATATTTATGTTCTGATCATATGTTTTCAGCATTTTGGCCTATTTGGGTCACTAGTATAGATTAGTATTTTGCTAGATTTGAAACACACATACTGTTACAATGTTGTTAATGTTTGAAGAAATTGTGGCTTCTTTTAGAATGATGGTACTGAAAATGCGGCCAAAACTATTTCTACTCATCATGGTAGTGGCACTTCTAGTTGCCATGGCTGGCAGACCTCCTAAGCCTGTGGTTGTGTCATTTTTGAAGAACTGTGTTCCCACTTGGGCTTTTGATCATATCAAGAAAATTGATGGTGGAAACCAGGTTCACCTTGTTCTAGATAAATACACAAATACATTACTAGTGTATACTTATATTATATAAGTATACTATTTTGAACTATATTTTTTCTATGGAGGATTTTCAATCAGAAAATTGTTTTATCAGATACTATTTTAAACTATTTTTTTTTCTATGGAGGATTTTCAATCACAAGGTTGTTTTAGCTATCTGGTATCCATGCTTTCAGTTCGGGTTGTTTTGGGGAATTTTATATATGCATCATTCTTGGTGAAAAACTTCAATCATTTTTCATTTTATAGTTGGTTATGGCTTATAGTTATTTCCTCTAAGATTGTTAAGGTGCAATTAAATGACCAACTCTTTCCCTTAGATATAGATTCATCTATAAACTAAAAAGATCCATTTTTTTTGTTTATCAAGTCCTATTCACTCCAATGTACAGAGAATGGGCTTCATTAATCTTCTTTCCATGACATACACTAGATTTCAGACTAAGGGGGAATATTTGTTTGGTCACTTTAGTATGACTATGAAGATGGTTCCGTGGGACTCTGTAGGGGTTGTAACTGCCTTCTATGTAAGAAAAATAACCTTTCATCACCTCACTATATCCCTCTAATAATATCTTAATTATGCCTTGATTATAAGATATTATAAGGATTGTATTCTTGTAATCTTTTATGTTTGTAACAGGCTCCACCACCTCCTCCCAAGGACACCCAGGCTTGTGAATGAGAGGTACGACTTAACTATGCTTTCTTTTTGTATCAATGTTACCCATGTATTGCAGCTCATAGATATTATAAGGACTATATTCTTATAATCTTTTATGTTTATAACAGGCTCCACCACCTCCTCCCAAGGACACCTAGGCTTGTGAACGAGAGGTATGACTTAATTATGCATTACTTTGTGTATCACTATTACCCATGTATTGCAGCTCATAGATATTATAAGGATTGTATTCTTAAAAAAATTTATGTTTGTAACATACTCCACCACCTCCTCCCAAGGACACCCAGGCTCCACCACCTCCTCTCAAGGAAACCCAGGCTTGTGAACAAGAGGTATGACTTAATTATGCCTTGCTTTGTGTATCACTATAGCCCACATATTGCAACTCATAGATATTATAAGGATTGTATTCTTATAATATTTTATGTTTATTACATACATACATACATACACACATACAGTAAGAAGAAGCCATATCAAAAAATAAGAAGCCAAATATTTTCTCATCTAATCCTTTCTTTACAACACTGTTAAATTACGTGTTAACACTGCTTGCCAATGTTAACACTTAGGGTGTTGAAAGTTTGACAATCAGTGTTTACACTAATAAATTAGTGTTAACATCATAGGATTTAACATGCTAAGTGTTCACAGTGTTAACACCCTAAGTTTAATAGGGTTAACAGTGTTAACACATAATCAATGTTAACACTTATAATTAGTGTTTACACTTAGGGTGATAACAGTGAAGCAGTTTTAACATTGGTAATCAGTGTTAACACCTAATCAGTGCTAACATCATAGGTGTTAACATGTTAAGTGTTCACAGTGTTAACAGTCTAAGTTTTAAAAGTGTTAATAGTGTTAACAGTGTTAACACCCTAAGTTTAACAGTGTTAACACGTAATCAATGTTAACACTTATATTTGGTGTTTACACTTAGGGTGATAACACCGAAGTAGTGTTATCATTGGTAATCAGCATTAACACCTAATCAGTGTTAACACTTTGAGTAAGTGTTAACAACAATATGCATTTCTTGTAATATTTTAATGATTGTCCTTAACCATATACAAGATTACCACATGATTAATCTTTGTAACCCTTGCAAGTTCAAGTCAGCAATGGTGACAACTTTCAAGGTGAAAGATGTCTCTCCTCACGAGTTCATCCCTACCTATGCTGCACATCTCAAGTGATCCAAAAAGGTACTTGAACATTTATTAGAATAAGAAAAATAATTTTTTGGGATTTTCAATCGTTGTTTTGACAAATTGAATGCCTGAAAGTAGCATAGTTGATGGATATTGAAATGAAAATTTATAGATTGAATTGCCACACTAGATGGATATGTGTGTGAGGGGGGAGAGATAGGGTGTATGTGAGAGAGAGAGAGAGAGAGAGAGAAGGGAGAGATAGGGGGAGAGTGCAGATGGAGATTGAGAGGAAGAGGGACATGGAGAGAAGAGAGAGGGGGGATAGTGCAGATGGAAGATGTAAATATTAAAAAACAATTACTTGTATCTCTAGTTTCCACCA
>MU227164.1:372704-387232 GCA_018584345.1 Thuja plicata
TTATTTTAATCAAGACTTAATAATTAAATCAATTAATTAAATATAGGCATTTAATTAATATTTAATTATTAAATAGCCATATATTTCATATATCAATGTTTTACCCTATTACAGGTGCAATAACTAAATTAATATTTACCATGAAAATTCATTAAATAAATCAAGCTAAAAGCATCATCAAATCACCTGAAACTCATCTAAACACATAATCAACTGAAACAGACAATCAACTGAAACAGAAACCCAACACACACAAAAGGCTCATGAATCCACATCACTTGACAGATTCAAACACTAGGGTAGTCAATCAGATTCTTTGTCCATCAATAGGATAAAATAAGGGTTTAGGGTGTGGATTTGGACCTGAATACTATCTCCCCTCTCTTACCATTGAGATATTGTGATAGGGCACGCTCACTCCTTCCAATTTAGGGAAGACGTAGCCCGGTACCTATAAACTTGTCATCACAAAGACGAGCATACATGCATATAATATAGCAAACAATGGTTGAGACCATTTTATTGTGTGGATCTCACCGAAGCAAGTAACTGTGACTCTATCCCATACCATATCAAGCACGTCAAACAGTAACACAAAACATATAAATGATCCATGTGCATATAAAACTAGGGTTAGTATTATCATAAAACCATAATTGAAATGACATCCTAACATATACATCAACATCATGAAATAACCATAAATCATATGCAAATAGGAGATATAACACTCTAAGCAATGAATCAATAACATACTGAAATGTGATACATAAATATCCTCTAATCCATCTGAAATAAACTACACATACATGAAAAGGCCTAAAAGAGATCGGCAACCAAAACTGAAAAGAAAACCAAGAGGTGGGTATTACATGATGTGCATCCAATTTAATAGGAGAGACTGTAGAAAAATTGCATTCTAGTCCTATATTCTTCTACTTTTTTATATCATTTGCAAGTTAGTTCAAGCATTCTTTCATATTTCATTTTAGTTTACATATAATACCCACCCCTAGGTTTCTTTCAATTTTTAGTGTCGTACTCTTTTAGGCTATTGTTTTAGTGGGTTATGCCAGATTCTTTTGGGCTATGTTGATATACTCTCTCAGTTAGCTGATTATGTATGGATTTATGATTCTTAATCATGTGTTAGAAATAGATGAGGTTTCATATTGATTATTGCTTATGCATGAGTACTTACCCCATACTTGCATGTGTATGGTTAGGTTACATGTTTATTTATCTATGACGTGGTTGGTGTGGCAGAGGACGGACAAGTAGTTACTTGCATTTGCGAGATCCACACATTCGACCGATCCATGTCATTATTTTCTATGATATATATTTTGGATGTACATGCGTGTCCTTGTTGTGACAGGTTTGCAGATACATGGCATTATCTTCCCTGAATTAGCAGGAGTGAGCGTGCCCATAATACATCTCAAATGGTAAAGAGGGGAGTTATCAATTAGACCCAAAACCCTAACCTAAACCTAATTTTTCCTAAGATTGGACAAGAATCAACCTGTCTACCCTACCCAAATTCATCCAAGGGATGTGAATTCAGGGTTACCTCCTAGCGGTTATGTTTGTGTTGTTTTTCAGTATCTTCTATTTGAGTTTCACTATTTGCTTGTTAGAATTTAATTAATTATCAATTAATTATATTCATGTGTGTGTTGAAATTATCTAAATATTAAATGTAGGGTATTTAATTAATATGATTAATTAAATATCTATGTTTAATTATTTAAATAAGTTAAAATGCAATTTTAGAATATTAATTTTAAATTGAGTGTTTATTTTCAACTTTGAATTATTGAATGTAAATTGAATTTTTAATTAAATTTTAAATGGATTAAAGCTTTTTATTTTGTGAATATATTTAATATATTTAAATAAATGAATAATCATGCTTTTGTGGAAAGTTATTTTTTCTTCCTTTTTCTAAAAATCAATTTAGAATAAATTTTAATTAAAAAGGGACTTTTACTTTTATTTAGGAATGTTTTTTCTCTCAAAAATTGAAAAGAAGGAAGTTTGGTGCTTTCTATGTTTCATTGTAAAATTAGGGTTTGAGGCTTTATGAAGCTATTTTTTTGTCATTTGAGGGAGAGACATGTTTTGGATGCAAGGTGGGAGACTGAATATTTTATTGTCATTTGGGTTGAGAAAGTGTTTTCTTGAGACTTTGGATTGTTTTGGGAAAGAGCTCGTTGCAGGAGGCCTTGTTTTCAAATTCATCTTTAGAGATCAAATTGGAAATGGATTGAGACTCTCCGCTTCAGATTCTTTGAGCAATAGTTTCAGTGGTTGAGGTAGGGTTTGAATACCCACTTGCTTCATTTTTGTCCTCAAGACTTCTATGTTTTTGTGTTTGAATAAATCAAGAAAGGAATGCATAATGGTTAGTTTAGTTTATTATTTATGTTTGTGCATTAGGGTTTTCAATAATTGTTTTGAAACATTTTAGAAAGATAGTAACTAGGTTTTCATTATAGGAATCAAACCTTAGAAAATTGATAGCGATCTGCTTGGGTTATGGTTGAAATTGATAATCTTGTATTGAGAAGATTATGTTGATTAATCTATAAACAAAGTCCTTTTATCATTAGAATTCAACCTTCAATCTGAACCTTGGAGATATAGATAAATTTACATGGTTTGGCTATAAAAAATCACTTGTGAAATCCCCTAACTCTCATTAAATTTCATAGAAATTTAATAAAATTCTTTTTTAGTGCTTGCTGGTTTTCTATTTAAAAAAATGAATAAATACAGAATTTTAAACCAGTCAGAAATAAAATTTTAATAATATGTCTATTATTATTGTTTTAGAAAAATAAAATAAAAAAATGAAATAAAACAAAAGTAGAACAAAATAAAATAAAATTCAAAAAAAGAGAAATTTAAATTTTTTTTTTAAAAGTTGTTTGTGGAGAGCGGTGGGGACCACCCACCCCCACGCAGCTGCCAAGGCAACATGGGCTGCCAAGGCAGCCCGCGGTAGCCTTTAGGAACAGGGTGGGGTCCACAGTACCCCCCCAAATGTTTTTATATTTTTTTTTTATTATTATTTTGACTTTTAAAATTTAGATTTTTTTTAATTTGTTAGATTTTATTAGTTATTTTAAATTGTAGTTTATAGTTAATTTAAGTTATTAAATTTGGTATTTAGTTTGGATTTAAAAAATTTAAAATGTATTTTATATAAATTATTAAATTTAATGGTAATACCTTATTAATATTAATTATTAACATTTGATAATCAATTTCATTAATGTTAATAGTTAATAGTTAATATAGTATTAAATATGTTAATTATTGTTGCTCTCCTCTTTAAATCAATTTAAATAAGTTTTTTTTTAATAAATTAATTCTAGAGGATCATAATTTTTTTTGTAATGTTTTGAATTGTAGAATATCTATTTGGAAGTTAGTGCTATTTGTATAATTATCATCAAATTTTGATTATGGTTATTACCTAAAGGATAGATTCTAGAATTCGTTATTGAATTGAAGTTTGAACTGCTCACGTTAGTTACGTTTATGTCAGGATATTTTTTGGGAACTATATGTTTGGCGTGAGTGTTATGTGCATGTTTATGAGCTCATTTTCATTAAGTTTTGGGTTCGAGAGTTAGTTTTTCCCTAGAAAAGTTTAGAGGCCTTGGGATGTTCTTTCTATGTTGCATCATGTTTATGGTTTTGATTTGATCTTTTGAAACCCAACCCTTAACACGGTTCAGTTGTTGTGTTATGTGTACTATAAGTTGTGCTTATATGTGATCGTTCCTGATGTTGGGAGGAACTGGTATTTGGGAGTTTATTTTTTGTACCGCTTTTGGATCAGTATGTGTGATCAGTGAACCTAGGGTAGGTTATCTAGATGTTTAGTAGGGGGTGGCTTGTAATAATGTGTCAGGGCCCACAAGTGGCTGCCAGGATCGGTTATTGCAAGTTTCTTAATCCAGTGATAATATTAAACACATTAAGAGACTTAAAATGAATTAATAAGATAAGGGCCTCCCCCATGCTTGAGCGCTTGTATAGGCTAAGATGGAGTGTGAGAAGATGCTTTCCACCTTATTAGGTGTGGGTTTGGCATAGTTAATGACTTCGTTTGTATGAGAATTCATTGATATCATATATGGTCACTTAAGTGTCAAGGTCTTGATAGACTACTGGGACAAAAATTAAGGGTTAGACGTATATGATGACACCTTCCTATACACAGTCTAGGTTTCCTACGTGTGTCAGATGCCTCTGGTGTAGTGAGTCATACCCCATTGCTTGATTGGTCCACTTTGTGTTAGTGAGCTTTCAGGATCCCCTTACTTAGATGATCATTTATCTTTGGTTTGATATCTGAGTGGGGTCTGCTTGTTATTTCCTCAGCACGGTGGGGTGGACTGTTACAGTTCCACACTGACGGGTGGTCATGGTTCTTTACTATTTGAGATTCCACATTTGTGTGCCAGTGTTGGATGTACCTTGGTTCTATTATACTTATCTTACTCTGATGGAGGTTTTAATCTTATCATTCTATATTGTACATATATTTATCATATCACATGTGATACTTGATTTTGGATAACTGTAATCTTATTGTTTTAAGTCATTAACACATACCCTGCAACCTATGCAGAGGATGTAGGTTTGAGGTATACCTAAGGGTATCAATTGTAATTTGTAAATAGTTCTTTGATGTTATTATGTAATATATTTTTATGATGAGATTCATTTTTTATGGATATCTCATTGAGTTTTGGTCTTATGAAATTCTAGGTCATGGAACCCTTGAGTTTTTAATCTATGCTTGTATGTGTTCTTGTGAGTAAATGGTAATTGCTTCCACTTTGGTGTATGTTCTTATTTGTAAACTTTAAAATATATATATATATTGCAAACATAGTATCTATTGGTGCTCAAATCAATAGATTGGATTTCCTATGGACTTGCCAATCCAATATTGGGAAACCCACGTGATTTGGCCAACTAATGGGTTTAACCTTGGGGTAAGGCTGAAACCTTTACAATTCTGGCTCTACAAAACCAAGTCTGGTAGGCCTACACCTTAAGACTTGTCCTTTAAGGAATTTTATAGCTGATAATGAGCACTTAAATCTCTCCTTCACAAGTATGGCAAGTTATTTTGAAAGGAATCAAATTGTAATCAATTGCAAGATAAAACTACAAAACTGAATGCTTTGTGAGATTTGTAAAGAATGCTTTGTGAAATGTATATATAAATGAATGAATTTTAGAATATCTCAACAACATTAAACAATGAATCAAATGTCTATCTTCAATAACAATCAAATCAGTGCATGTATCAACTTGGGCAATATAGCCAATCCAACATTCAATCCTATGTACAACTTTGCAAGATGATATTCAACCATCAACTATCTGACTACTTTAGATGTAGAGAAGATTAAGGTCTGTATTATATCCTTGTTATTTCAAATGATTTTAACTCCTATGTTTGGGAGACTAGATGAACAAGAAGCTGGAAATAAATTAAGTTATCACACACTTCTTGATATTCAAACAATGATATGAGACAATAACTCTTCTGCATAAGCAACTCAAAGATAGAAATTGAAATTACTTCAATAATTGCAAAGGACTAACTGAATGAGAATTGAAACCTTGAACCAAGAGAGATAGAAAACACTTATCTTTTATTGATTATCAAAAATAGGTACATAAGAATCCATGTCCAGTTGTGATCAAAACTAAAACTATCTGAAGATGAAAAATATCACTCCAGACTATCCTAAGACCATCTAAGAGACGTCCCTTGCATTGATCCTAGTATCCTTATTTATATAATGTTAAAAGGATGTGAAAAAGATTCAGATCAATGCAATGGTTCTCCTAACTAAATCTAATCCATGTGATCAACAATTGAACAGTCATAAATTACATTTAAGAATAATTTATCATCCTTGAGAAATAGTTATCGACCAAAGCGATAATATATTTATAATAGTTTATTTATAATTTGTTATGAATCTTTGATGATATCTTTAAATTCTACAAGTTTGTTTGCATTCCTTTGTTCTTTATCTTTAATCAAGATCGCTTCATCTTCCTCTTATCACCTATGAATATCCTACATGGAGACAATGTCGACATATCAAACAGTAATCAAAACCCTTAGTCAATGAAATAATAATATAAAAACATGTAAAGACAAATAAAATCCAAGTCATCAATGCCACTTGGGCTTTTGTCCTTTTCATTTGTCTAAGACATGTTTCATCCAATCGTACACTCGAAGTAGATAATGATCGTGCAGCTTTTTCATGTGAGTGAACATCGATCATAGATCAGATGTGAACTGCACCATAGATCTTCATCTTTAATCTCTCAGTCTTTCAGTGGGGTAGAGACACGTGTTCCAATCACGTAATGCCTTGATGGGTAATTACTGTGCACCTTAACTTTAAGCCATTGCACCAGTCGTTGATCTTCTCCATCCTTTAACATTTGATGACATAGCTTATACCATTGTGGGCTTGTATTCTGACATGAGACACATTTCAAGATCATGCAATCCCTTAAAGGTTAAAAGAAGTTCATCTTTTCATTAAGAAGTTACGCCAACCATCAGATCAAAAATTACTTGTCTTCTCTTTACTTTAACCCTTAACTGCACTTCAACCTTGGGTTTACAAATCCCTCTTTGTCACCAAGTTACAATATCATTTTCTTAACTGTGGTTATCTTATGAGATAATGCAACCAATGTAATCTCAAAGTCGCTCAAGAATTTGTTAACTTTGGGTTTGGTTATGAGATAACACAACCATCGTCAAATTTAAATAGGTTCATACTAAGATCAACAGATGTCGCTGAGTCTTGAAGACATTTAAGAATATTCTCTTTCCTTATGAAACTTCATGACTAAGGGGATCTTTAACCTGACTTGGCCTGACCTTGGGTTTATAAATTTTCTTTAATCTCCAAGTTGCAAGATCATTCTTTTAACCTCAAGTTTAATAAAAGACTCAACAAATACCGTAGGATCAAAACTGAGCTTGAATGAGATTAACAATCCTTATTAATTCACTATAAGATTAAGGCATATTCCTTTTGTTCATGAGATTCCCCAACTGAATGATAAGGAATATCCCATTTTGATCAGGAGATCACGCGACTACCACAAGATTAAATCTGATCAATGGCTATCACTAAATCATTGAATCTTTAACTTAACCATAATACCATCTGGTGACCATGCAACCCAAGGTAAAATCAGCTCTACTAATAATTTTGAGTTATAATCAAGAGACTACATGACTGAAGAAACTCAGTGTCGCTAGAAGATTTCGTAAACCATGGTTTATCTCGAGACTTGGCAGAAATTGTTGGATCTACTTTCGCATCGATGACTCAAACTAAGTCGCCCAATGATAAAATGATATTCCCTCTGCTTTAGAGATCACGTGACTAATACATTTTTAAAGGTATCAGATAAAAGAGAATATTCCCTAAATTGTTTAGCCATTCAAATTTGATTATAAATTTGGGTTCCACCAGTATCATGTTTAGGTTAATTCCTCTTGGGTTCCCTAGCGGGGCGTTACACTTGGTATTAGAGCCTATGTTTCTACACTGGGAACTCTAGGTAATTTACGCTCATTAGGTGTCTTATAGTCTAAACATTGAAACCAAACATAGACATAAAACTATGTTCTTGTTAAAACCATTTCTTTGTGAATCATTCCTGTTTTTGTCTTTATTTGAGTTGTGTTGTGATTGTTGTGTGATTTCTAGTTGTTTCAGGAATCATTCCTGTTAAGACTAGAGATACTAGGGGCCGTGGTAGAGGCCAAGTTGGTGTTCGTGGGTGGGTAGACATCATAACCCTTCCACAAGTGTCAGATAAGAGAATTCTCAGCAGCAAGACAGAGATGAGCTTAGAGCCAAACAACATGATGAGTCTGAAGAGCCAAACATGAGGCAGTTGTTGCTAGCAATCCTAAATCATCTGGGTCCTAATCAGGGTAGAGTGGAGTAGGATGTTTCTCATCACTCTTGGATAGAGGAGAGGGTGAGGGAGAGATCTAGGAGCCCTCCAAGGAGGAATTATGTACCTGATCCTGATACAGTTGTGGCAAACCATATGAGGGATCTTATGAGATCATGACCTACTCCCTTTGAGGGGAAAGGTTCAGGGTCATAGAAAAAGACTTGGCTTATTGCCTTGGAGAGATTTTTTTCTATGAACCCCTTTAGTAGAAATACTAAGGCCAGATATGCAATTATGCAACTCTCTCACTTTGTGGCAGTTTGGTGGAAGATTAAGGAGGATAAGTTAGGGCTTTGCATGGATACAGTCACTTGGGATTTATTCCTTGAGAAATTTTGAGAGCAATCATATGAGTTCTGTAATCTGTGTCAGTTGACTATGATAGTAGAGGAGTATGAGCATCATTTCTTTGAGCTCAAGCAGTATGTCGGGTATGGGCAAGATCCAGCCATGATTTAGAAATTCATAGGGGGCTTAATGAACACATCATTGGGGAAGTTAATCTCTTTGAGCCTTCTACCCATAGGGCTACGGTCATCAAAGCTATCCTTGCAAAGGGGAATCTATCTTTGGGTTGTGGTAGTTAGTTGGGAGTTCAGTCTAGTGCTCCTACTTCTGCCTCTAAAGGTAATCAACCTCAAGGAGATGGGAATTTTAGGGGTCCTCCTACCTTTTCAAAAGGTAATCATTCCCAGCAATAGGGGGATTTATTCTTCCTAATCAGGGTAGTGGTTCTCATTCTAAGAGCTTCCGCAATAGCCAGTGCTTCAGGTGCAATCAGTCTAGTCAGCCTACACAAACTGCATAGTAGAGTGTTAGTAGAGGAAGTTATCAGTAGTCTAGTGCACCTTTGGTTAGAGGATGTGGTGGTAGAGGAGTTTGTTTTTCATGTGGATGGTTTGGTCACATTGCGGCCAACTGCAGTCAGTGTGCATCTTAGTTCTTAGGATAGAGGTCAGCAACTTCTGAGCCTATAGTTGGGAATTATGGTGGATCTCATGGAGCATATTCAGCCTTTGATCATCATCCAGTTGTGTATCATGCTACTGTGAGTGAACCTGTGAATAGAGGGCCAGCGGCTGGATTTCACATTCCTGTAGCAAAGAATAAACCTCAGTGTTCAAATCAAAGAGCTAGGAAGGGTCCTATGGGATCTGCACGTTGAGTCTTTTGTGACTCAGTTGGATACTTTTGATTGAGATTTCATATCTCTATCCTTGTTGTAGGCTTCCAGGAGTAAGCCTAGTTTTAGGGGGGAGGATGTAATACCCAACCCTAGGTTTCTTTCAATTTTTAGTGTCGTACTCTTTTAGGCTATTATTTCAGTGGGTTATGTTAGATTATTTTGGGCTATGTTGATATACTCTCTCAGTTAGCTGATTATGTATGGATTTATGATTCTTAATCATGTGTTAGAAATAGATGAAGTTTCATGATGATTATTGCTTATGCATTATATTAGATTTTTATGAGTACTTACCCCATACTTGCATGTGTATGGTTAGGTTACATGTTTATTTATCTATGACGTGGTTGGTGTGGTAGAGGAGGGAAATGTAGTCACTTGCATTTTTGAGATCCACACATTCGACCGATCCATATCATTATTTTCTATGATATATTTTGGATGTACATGTGTGTCCTTGTTGTGATAGGTTTGCAGGTATAGGGCATTGTCTTTCCTAAATTGGAAGGAGTGAGCGTGCCCATAATACATCTCAAATGGTAAAGAGGGGAGTTAGCAATCAGACCCAAAACCCTAACCTAAACCTAATTTTTCCTAGGATTGGACAAGAATCAGTCTACCTACCTTACCCAAATTCATCCAAGGGATGTGAATTCAAGGTTACCTCCTAGCGGTTATGTTTGTATTTTTTTTCAGTGTCTTCTATTTGAGTGTCACTATTTTCTTGTTAGAATTTCATTAATTATATTCATGTTCATGTGTGTGTTGAAATTATACAAATATTAAATGTAGGGTATTTAATTAATATGATTAATTAAATATCTATGTTTAATTATTTAAATAAGTTAAAATACAATTTTAGAATATTAATTTTAAATTGAGTATTTATTTTCAACTTTGAATTACTGAATGTAAATTGAATTTTTAATTCAATTTTAAATGGATTAAAGCTTTTTATTTTGTGAATATATTTAAATAAAGGAATAATCATGCTTTTGTGGAAAGTTGTTTTTTCTTCCTTTTTYTGAAAATCAATTTAGAATAAATTTYAATTAAAAYGGGATTTTTACTTTTATTTAGGAATGCTTTTTCTCTCAAAAATTGAAAAGARTRAAGTTTGGTGCTTTCTCTGTTTCATTGTAAAATTAGGGTTTGAGGCTTTATGAAGCCATTTTTCTATCATTTGAGGTAGAGACAGGTTTTGGATGCAAGATGGGAGACTCTAGAAATTTTATTGTCATTTGGGTTGAGAAAGTGTTTGCTTGAGACTTTGGATTGTTTTGGGAAAGAGCTCGTTGTTGGAGGCCTTGTTTTCAAATTCAGCTTTAGAGATCAAATTGGAAATGGATTGAGACTCTCAACTTCAGATTCTTCAAGCAATAGTTTCAGTGGTTGAGGTAGGGTTTGAATACCCACTTGCTTCATTTTTTTCCTCAAGACTTTTATGTTTTTGTGTTTGAATAAATAAATAAAGGAATGCATAATGGTTATTTTAGTTTATGATTTATGTTTGTGCATTAGGGTTTTCAATAATTGTTTTGAAACATTTTAGAAACAAAGTAAACTAGGTTTTCATTATAGGAATCAAACCTTAGAAAATTGATAACGATTTGCTTAGGTTTTGGTTGAAATTGATAATCTTGTATTGAGAAGATTATGTTGATTAGTCTATAAACAAAGTCCTTTTATCATTAGAATTCAACCTTCAATCTGAACCTTGGAGATATAGAGAAAATTAAATGGTTTGGCTATAAAATATCGCTTGTGAAATCCCCTAACTCTCATTAAATTTTATAGAAATTTAATAAAATTCTTTTTTAGTGCTTGTTGGTTTTCTGTTTAAAAAAATAAATAAATGCAGAATTTTAAACTAGTCAAAAATAAAATTTTAATAATATGTCTATTATTATTGTTTTAGAAAAATAAAATAAAAAAATGAAATAAAACAAAAGTAAAACAAAAAAAATGAAAGTCAAAAAAAGAGAAATTTAAATTTAAAAAAATTTGTTTGTGGAGGGTGGTGGGGACCACGCAACCCCACGCAACTGCCAAGGCAAGCCCTCGGCCGCCTTTAGGGATGGGGTGGGGTCCACAGGACCCCCCAAATTTTTTAAAATTTTATTATTATTATTATTATTTTGACTTTTAAAATTTAGATTTTTTTTAATTTATTAGATTTTATTAGTTATTTTAAATTATAGTTTATAGTTAATTTAAGTTATTAAATTTGGTATTTAGTTTGGATTTAAAAAATTTTAATTATATTTTATGTAAATTATTAAATTTAATGGTAATACCTTATTAATATTAATTATTAACATTTGATAATTAATTTTATTAAAATTAATAGTTAATAGTCAATAAAGTATTTAATATGTTAATTGATGTTGCTCTCCTCTTTAAATCAGTTAAAATAATTTTTTTTTTATAAATTAATTCTAGAGGATCATAATTTTTTTTGTAATGTTTTGAATTGTGGAATATCTATTTGGAAATTAGTACATGTTGTATAATTATCATCGAATTTTGATTATGGTTATTACCTAGAGGATAGATTCTAGAATTCGTTATTGAATTGAAGTTTGAACTGCTCATGTTAGTTACATTTGCGTCAAGATATATTTTGGTAACTATTTGTTTGGTGTGAGTGTTATGTGTGTGTTTATGAGCTCGTTTTCATTATGTTTTTGGTTCAGGAGTTAGTTTTTCCCTAGAAAAGTCTAGAGGCCTTGGGATGTGCTTTCTATGTTGCATCTTGTTTATGGTTCTTATTTGATCCTTTGAAACCCAACCCTTAACCTGGCTCAGTTGTTGTGTTATGTGTACTCTTAGTTGTGCTTATATGTGATTGTTCTTGATGTTGGGAGGAACTGGTATTTGGGAGTTTATGTTCTGTACCGCTTCTAGATCATTATGTGTGATCATTGAGTCTAGGGTAGGTTATCTAGATGTGTAGTAGGGGTGGCTTGCAATAATGTGTCAGGGCCCACAAGTGGCTGCTAGGATTGATTATTGCAAGTTTCTTAATCCAGTGATAACATTAAACACATTGAGAGACTTAAAATGAATTAATAAGATAAGGTCATCCCCCATGCTTGAGCACTTGTATAGGCTAAGATAGAGTGTCAGAAGATTTTTTCCACCTTGCGAGGTGTGGGTCTCGCATAGTTAATAACTTCATCTATACAAGAAATCATTGATACCGTATATGGTTAGTTAAGTGCCAGGGTTTTGAGAGACTGCTAGGAAAAAACTTAAGGGTTAGACGTATATGATGACATCTTCCTATACACAGTCTAGGTTTTCTACATGTGTCATATGCCTCTGGTGTAGTGATTCATACCTCATAGCTTGATTGGTACACTTTGAGTTAGTGAGATTTCAGGATCCCTTGCTTAGATGATCCTTTATCTTTGGTTTGATATCCGAGTGGGGTCTGCTTGTTATCTCCTCAGCATGGTGGGGTGGACTATTACAGTTCCACACAGATGGTGGTAGTGGTTCTTTACCATTTGAGATTCCATGTTCATGTGCCAGTGTTGGATGTACCTTGGTTCTATTGTACTTATCTTACTCCAATGCAGGTTTTAATCTTATCATTCTATATTGTACATATATTTATCGTATCACATGTGATACTTGATTTTGGATAACTATAATCTTGTTGTTTTAAGTGTTTACCACATACCCTATGACATGTGCAGAGGATGTAGGTTTGAGGTATACCTGAGGGTATCATTTGTAATTTGTAAATAGTTCTTTGATATTATTATGTAATATATGTTTATGATGAGATTCATCTATTATGGATATCTCATTGAGTTTTGTTCTTACGTAATTATACATCATGGAACCCTTGAGTTTGTAATCTATGCTTGTATGTGTTCTTGTGAGTAAATGGTAATTGCTTCTGCTTTGGTGTATGTTCTTGTTTGTAAACTTTTAAAAAAAAATTTATTCTACAAACATAGTATCATGTTTAGGTCAATTCCTCTTGGGTTCCCTGGCGGGGTGTTACATTACACTAGTATGCAATGGTTGTAGCATGTGAGGAGTTGTAGATTTTTGCAAGGTTATTAGTATTGTTTCCATTAACTAGATTAAGAAAATTCCATCCACTATACTAGTATTTGTTCAACCATTGGGCTTGGTGCGACACTGTGCTAGGATCATCTATTGTTGATGAATAGAAGTGTTGAGTATTCAAGTATCATTTGAATTTAATTGCCTCATTAGAAATTTTCTTATAAGACAAGTATTTAACCACTGTTGTGTCTGTTTCCTTTTCAAAGTAATCTAAAAAGGAACGACAGGTTAGAACGTTGTCTATACTTGAAGTTAAAATATCATGGTCACTATTTTCACAGATGATGCACACTCTTCATTCTCCTAACCATATTCTTACTGATGTGTACCAATACTATATTGACTACATCTTGTGTTCTGTTCGTGGAGCTTTCTTTTTCTTTATCCAAATCTCCTTCCAATTTTTGTATTCTTTCCATCAATTATGTTCTTGAAGGTTCTATAGAGCATGTATGCTCATCATGTGTTGATGTATCAAGAGAGGAAGGATAATCTACCATAGGGGAAATTGGGATCTCTTTTGAAATTGGGACCTTAATTGCATAAAATGGTAGATTTCCAAGAAATTGTTTGATGCTTGATAAACCATTTCCACTTGAATAATAGAAAGGGAGTACTCTCCAATAATCCACAGATCACATGAGTACACTTGTGAAGCCTGGATATGATAAAAAGTGTCAAACAACCTTATATATCAGTAAGGTAAGTAAGTATGATAAAAATCTCAATGATAAAGTACTCGTACCTCTTCATAGAGGAAGAGCTCTTCCAAAGCTTTATGAGTTAGACTTATCAAATTGTTGTCTTTCCCATTCCACGATTGAAGGGCTCTTGACATTAAATGGATGTACAAGTATACATGACCTTAACTGGAGTTTTGAGGCTAGGAAGTCTTATATCAATCAAGTCCTACACAGGGAAGAAAATGTTTATGATTAGACAAATAACGCAATCACTTACAAAAAAAATTCAGCACACTTACTTAAGACTCTTAGTTCTATTTTGAACTTGTCCCATTTTGCAAACTTACAGGATGTAAGTTTGGTGTGTGAGAAGCTTAAGCTGGAAAGCCATAATTTAAGAAGATTGATACTTGAGATTTTCTACTGCACTAAAAATCCCTTTTTCATTTATATTCATTCTTGGATCATCAAAACCTTGATATATAACCCCGATGTGTCCACAAGAACATGTATATATATATATATATATA
>MU227164.1:402459-415102 GCA_018584345.1 Thuja plicata
AGTAAGTTTGGAAGCAAAAAGACCCTTATTGAGCCAATGTAAGGGTTAGTGCCTGAAAGCAAAGTTTGTCATGGTGATAGTTGAACTTGTGTAACTTGGTGGGATAGTTAGGTAGATCAGGGGGTACCTGAATGTATCAAGTATCATATAGATCAACCATAGGTGTTAGAGCACACTTGATTCCTTAGACAAGGTTCAGAGCATAGACTAGCTAGTCTATCCTATCCTATCCCATCAGATTGGTATCAGAGCTAATTAAGACTTGGGAAGTGAATAGTGGATGTTTCAACCATCAGAGGAATTAGTTGAATCATCACACAAGAAAAAAATGGTGACTAAAGTAGAGCTTGCTAAGAAGGTGGAAGATCAGGAGGAAGCCAATAGACTCTTGCAGGAAAGATTGTATCAAATGGAAAAACTTTTGGTTGATGTCCAAGAAAAAGCAGATAAGGTGAAAGATAGGATGGAGGAGAAAGATGCCAAAGTGAAAGAGGAGACCATTGATGATGATGTGCCTACACTTGATCCTCCAACCCAAGATGAGAAATTTATTAAATCCTTGAAGGCTATCACTGGCAAGGCACTTGAAGGTGTCTCATTACTGACTGGCAGGATGGATACAGAGCTTGTGATTCAATGGATTGAAGGCATGGAGAATCACTTCAAATTTGAAGAGATCTCAGAGGCACAAAAGGTAAAAGTGGCCAAATCTAGGTTGAGAGGACAAGCTTTAACCTAGTGGAACTACTTGCAAGGTGAAAGGGAGAAAGAGGGAAAGAACCCAATCTCTAATTGGAAAGCAATGGCTAACAAAGTTTGGGAAGCATATCTACCAGCTGAATATGAAATCCAGTAGCATAGGAAGAGATTGAGTCTCAAACAAAAAGATATGGATGTAGCCACCTACACTGAAGAGTTCCACAAGTTGAGCTTAAGGTCCAAGATCAAAGAAGAAGAAAGTGTCAAAGTGGCAAGATACCTAAGTGGCTTGAAGTGGAGCATAGCTGAGGAGATGAGTTTGTTCACTCCCACCACCATACTTGGATGTCAGCATATGGCACAAAATCTTGAAGAAAAACAAAGAAGAAAGCAAGAACCTAACTCCAAGAACAGGGGAAGAGGTAGAGACTCTAGAGGGGGTCAAAGAGGTGGATCTAGTAGAGGTGGTGAATCAAGAAACCAAGGAGAAGGCAGGATGTTGGAACAGAGTTTAGAAATTAGTCCAAGAGGCTCTTTTAGTAGAGGCAAAGGTTCACAAGGTAATAGAGGAAGAGGAGCAGGAAGAAGCAGCTCTTACTTTGCCACCATGAAGTGTTATCAGTGTGGACAACTTGGACACCTTGCCTATAGGTGTCCTGATAAACCAACTACTTCTCATAATGAAAGAAAGGTTGCTTATGCCCAAGAAGACAGAAGTAGCTCATGCACTAATGAAGTCAGCAAATTGGAATCAGAAATGGGTGAGAATCTCATGTTTAGAAGGGTGCTTATAAGGAAGCCTAATCAAGGTGAACCAAAGCAAAGGAGGGCTCTTTTTAGAGTCAGGTGCAAGATACAAGGCAAATTATGCAAGGTTATAGTAGATTTGGGGTCTACTAATAACATCATAGTAGAGGAAGCAGCCGAGAAGTTAAAATTTACAAAGGTTCCCCATGCAAACCCTTACAAGGTGACTTGGTTGAACCAGGAGCAAAGCGTGCTAGTTAATGAGTAGACATGGGTTGAGTTTTCTATTGCAGGCTATAAAGACAGAATTCTTTGTGATGTCTTACCCATGGATGCATGCCATCTTCTATTGGGAAGACCCTAGAAATTTGATATGAAGATGATCTATGATGGAGAAGACAACTCCATTGCTTTCAAGAAGGATGGGAGGGCTTTCAAAATTTAGTCCTTGATAGAGAATAAAGAGGGAACTTCCAAGACACTGAGTGTGTTACTTAGCAGTGGAAAAGAGTTCTTACATGCTCTACAGGATGAGGAGACCATAGGGTGCACCATCATGCTGAAACCAAAGGAGGAAGAAAAGAAGTTGAAGGTAGATTTACCATTGGAAGTGCAGCAAATGTTGGAAGAATTCAGAGACATAGTAAGTGATGGAACCCCTGCCACCTTACCTCCAAGAAGAGCTATAAGTCATGAAATTGACTTTGTACCTGGGGCATCTCTTCCTAATAAAGCAGCCTACAAGCTTACCCTGAATCAGAATAAAGAAGTGGCAAGACAAGTGCAAGAATTATTGGATCAAGGGCTGATCAAGAAGAGTATTAGTCCATGTGCAGTCCCAGTGGTTTTAGCATCCAAGAAAGGAGGAAAATGGAGACTTTGCATAGATTCAAGAGCTATTAATAGGATCACTATTAGGTATAGGTTCCCAATTCCAAGAATAGAAGATTTGATGGATTGCTTAGGAGGTGCTATGTATTTCACAAAGCTGGATTTGAAGAGTGGTTATCACCAAATCAGAGTCAAGGAGGGTGATGAGTGGAAGACCACTTTTAAAACCACAGATGGTTTATATGAATGGCTTGTGATGCCATTTGGGCTTACCAATGCCCCAAGAACATTCATGAGGTTAATGAATGAGGTCTTGAAGGACTTCACAGGAAGATTTGTAGTGGTGTATCTAGATGATATAATCATTTATAGAAAAACAAAAGTAGAGCATCTTGAGCACTTAAGGTTGGTCTTGAAGAGACTCCATGAAGAGAAATTAGCCATCAATATGGAAAAGTGTGAGTTCATGCAGCAAGAGCTGGTTTACTTAGGATTTGTGGTGTCCAAGGGTACTCTGAAAATAGACCCCAGCAAAGTGGAGGCAATCTTGAATTGGCTTTCCCCTAAAACAGGGACTGAAGTTAGAAGTTTTCATGGCTTGGCACAATTCTATAGAAAGTTTGTGAGGAATTTTAGTGGGATATGTGCACCAGTGCTTGACACCATCAAAGGAGGACTCAAAACCAAGTTCAAATGGATTGAGGTAGCTGAGAAGGCTTTTTAAACATTGAAGCAAGAGGTAGCTATCAAACCTATTTTACTCTTACCTACTTTTGACAAATTGTTTGCCATTGAATGTGATGCAAGTGGTATAGTAGTAGGGGGTGTATTGAGTCAAGAAGGAAGGCTTGTGGCATTCTTCAGTGAGAAACTCAATGAGGCAAAGAATAAGTATTCATCTTATGGCTTGGAGTTGTATGCATTAGTACAATCTCTCAAGAAGTGGAGGCATTACCTTTTGCCAAAAGAATTTGTTGTCTTTACTAATAATCAGGCTTTAAGCTATATTAACACCCAGGAGAAGCTTAGTAACAAGCACTTGAAGTGGATGGAATATCTCCAATCCTTTACCTTTACAATCAAGCACAAGAAAGGGCAGCTCAACAAGGTAGCAGATGCCTTGAGTAGGAAGTTATTGACTATCCAAGAGGTACAGCTACAAAGCATTGGAATAGTAGGTTTTAAAGATTTATATGAGGTAGATGAAGACTTCTCACAAGCCTACAAGGTGTGCCTAGAGTTTGAGAACCATTTTCATGGTGATCAGTTTGCAGATTACACCCTTCAAAATGGATTGTTGTTCAAAGGTAATCAACTTTGTGTACCTAGAGGATCCATGAGGGAAATTTTGATCCAAGAGAAGCATAATGGCAGCCTAAGTGGACATTTTGGCATAAACAAGACATTGGAGTTAGTACAGAGATACTACTTTTGGCCTAAGCTATCAAGGGATGTCAGAAGGTATGTTGAGTAATGTGGAGTATGCCAGAGAGCTAAAGGTGGTTCAAGCAATGCAATACTTTATTAGCCTTTGCCCATCCCTAATAGGCCTTGGGAATGTGTAAGTATGGATTTTGTAGTTGGACTTCCTAAAACAAAGTCAGGTATGGATAGCATCTATGTTGTTGTTGACAGGTTCTCTAAAATGATTCACTTCATTCCTTGTAAAACAACTCATAATGCAAGTTATGTGGCATATCTCTTCTTCAAAGAGATAGTTAGGATTCATGGACTTCCTTTGAGTATTGTGTCAGACAGGGACAGCAAGTTCATGGGCCATTTTTGGAAAACTTTATGGAAGAGGCTGGGAACTAATCTCTCTTTTAGTTCAGTATACCATCCTCAAAATGATGGTCAAACATAGGTCATCAATAGGGTGCTTGGTAACTTACTAAGGTGTTTGACAAAAGAGTATGGGTAGACTTGGGATCTTGTGATATCTCAGGCTGAATATGCATATAATGATAGTGTGAACAGGACCACCGAAAGAAGTCCTTTTGAGATAGTTTATGGAAGACACCCCAAAGGAGTGTGTGAGTTGAGAGATTTAGGTTCCATGGAGTTGAAGAGTGGACAAGCTAAATATTTCACTCAAACCATCAAGGAGGTTCAAGAGCAAGTGAAGAAAACCATTTTTGAGTCTACTCAAAGACTCAAGGCTAAAGTGGATGAAAAGAGGAAGGAGGTATAGTTTCAGATTGGGAATTATGTTATGATCCATCTTAACAAGGAAAGAATGCAAAAAGGCATGCCTACTAAAATACAAATGAGGAGAGTAGGTTCATGCAAGGTTTTAGCAAAGTATGGAGAAAATGATTACAAGGTGGATTTGCCTTCAGATTTAGCCATCTCACCGGTGTTCAATGTTGCAGACCTGATCAAATTCAAGGGTGATATCAGTCAGCAAGAAACAGGTCCACCTAAGGTGTTACAAGACATAGACATAAATGCCATGCCTAAGAAGGAACCAGCTAAAGCAGAGAGCATCTTAGAATCCAGGGTGAAAAAGGAAACCAAGCAACAAATCTATATGGAGCACCTAATCAAATGGAAGGATCAACCTGAATTTGAAGCCACTTGGGTTGAAGAAGGATAGTTTAAGAAGTTTGGGATTGATCTAGCTCTTTTAGACCCCAAGGTACCTTAGCTTGTGCTGAGGGGCAGTATGGTGCAGGAGCACCTCTATAAGGGCCCTCACCTTCTTGTTTTTGGTGTGTTAATGCTTTTTATTTGGAATAAGAGTAACAATGGAGTAAGACTCAATTTTGGTTGTGTCTAGGCTTTGTGTTGGTCCTAGAGGTCTGCTAGTCTTCTTAAGTTTGCTTTGCCCATTAACTCAAGAAAAATGTCAACTTGAGGTTTTTGGGATTTTTCTTGATTAATGGTATAGGAGTTAGTGGTTAGGGGTCATTTGATGCACATGAATGATTTAGAAGGCCTAGTAAAGGTCTATTAAGATGTATGAGCAAAAGTTTCTCCAAAGTGTAATGGTTACCTCAGCTACGAGGCTTAATACACCCTAGAGACCTAACACTCACTCCAAGACAAGCATATTTAACGCTTTTGTAACCCTAATGTATGGGTTGGTTGTCAGAAGTGTAAAGCTACAGTATGGAGAGGCAGACTGGTGAAGAATTGTGTGCTACAGTCACTGTTGAATGACTGAATGCTTGTGTATACATCTAGTTTTGTGTGAAATCATGTTGTTTGATTCTTTTTGTGTTGTTAATACTTCATTGTGTGTGTTTTTTTCATTTATTTGTATGTTTTTGTAATCATTTTCTTATCTCTATTGTTCTAGACTGTTCCCTGTTCAGTTTTGAGAACATGGAGTGATAGGGTTGTAGCTTTGGCTTCCACCATGGAAAGCCCATGGGATTGTGGATTCTCAAATTATAGACCCTAATGGATATGTACTATGATTTAGGGCCCTGGAGCAAGCAAACAAACAATATTTTTTGGAAGCCCTAGGCAAACTATGCTCAGTTCAATTAGAGGCAGTCAGCACTAGGAGGACTCTACAGGACAATGGGTGGAGTTTCAACACTTTCCCTTTTGAGGGAGTAAAAATACATATCTAAAGGTTGTCTGGTAGTAAGGAGGAGGTTTGGGAAGTCAAGGAAGAAGACTGTGGAAGACCTAGACAGAGAGGAGGTCTTTAAACCCTTAAAACCCTCATTTTAGCCATATATCCTGTACAGGCAGATGGGCACCTAAAACCTCAAAAATCCTTGAGATTGAGGAATATGTATGAGAACTCCTTAAGGCCAAGAATTTTTTTTTTTCACAGGGAAGGAGTAACAAGCCCTACAAATCTGGAAGGAGGCCTAATTGGCACTTCCTTGTAGCCCTAGATTACAAAGGAACTACCAATTTGGGTGATCCCCAAATATTATCAATGCTTTGGAAAGGTGACCATAGCCATAAAAATTCCTTGGAACTCATTAGAACTCACTATTAATGTGTGGAGTAAGTTTGGAAGCAAAAAGACCCTTATTGAGCAATTGTAAGGGTTAGTGCATGAAAGCAAAGTTTGTCATGGTGATAGTTGAACTTGTGTAACTTGGTGGGATAGTTAGGTAGATTACGGGGTACTTGAATGTATCAGGTATCCTATAGATCAACCATAGGTTTCAAGGCACACTTGAGTCCTTAGAAAAGGTTCAGAGCATAGACTAGCTAGTCTATCCTAGCCTATCCCATCACTGGGGCTCATCAAAAATTTAGTTTTCCCGCTTCCGGGTCGGCTGTTTTGGGTTCCAAAGCATTGATTCCTAAATTATATTTAATATAGGTCCTTTTCTAGGGTCATTGGTTTAATTATAATTTAATTATCCTATGTAGGCCTCCTTGGAAGATTGTGCCCTAATTTCATATAAAAGGAAGCATTTTTCTCTCATTTTCTCTAAGTCTTCCAAGTGCAAAAAGCTCTAATAAAGATTTAGCTCAAGAATGCATTGTTCTCAAGCTCTCAAGTTGTTCAAGTCTTCTTCTCAAGCATTAAATTTCTCCATTGAATTTCAAGGATTTAAGCTTTCAAGCCTTTGAAGGGATTAGGTGCAAACATTCAAGATTCATCATTCAAATCCTAGATCTCGCCATCATGGTGGTGTGATCTTCCTTCAAAATCCTTGGTGCCTCTTCAAGAATATTTCATCATCTCTTCAAAGTGGATTTCAAGCATAAAATCATGGAGGTTTATGGTTCATAGTGAGTTCATTCTTTCATACTTACATACTTGCATACATTCGAATTTCAATTACATATCTATTGAATATCATAGCTTCATTGTTAGATTCAATTCTACTACATGTTAGCATTCTATACTTTATTGATTTCAAGGTTAATTCCTAAATCAGGGTTTCACTAAGGCAAACCCCTCCCCCACAACAAAACAATCTCCTTTTTCTTGCAGGTACATGTACAAAACAGTGGATTTGAACCCAAATCTGGATACCCTTTTCGGCAAACTTTCAAGATTCACGAACAAAGTCACTTTCAGATCTATGCAGGTCAGGGTTGACATTATTGGGTCAAGGTTGACATTTTTGGGTCAAGTTCGACCTTTTTCATAAGACAAAATTAGAATGAAAAATGATTTCTGGGTTTTGTTCATCTCTGCGTTTCGGTTCGGTATCAACTGTCAATTTTTCCAGAAATAGTCTATAGACCTCAGAAAACAACATTCTTTGATCTGCAATATTTCAAGGTTAATGCATTTCTCCTATCTCTTCAATTATTGTCATATATCATTTCTATACATATAATCAATAGAATTTAAGGTATTTCCTTTGTCATTCTCCTTTCCAAATAGTTGATTCATTTGTGCACTAACCCTTCTCTTGGGTTGATCAACTTGGATCTCCCATTTGTGCATTTGGGAATTGAAAAGGAACATCTTATCTTCTCCTTAATCACAATTGCAATCCATAATCAATTCAATTCAATCAAGGTTAAAAGAATCCAATACAATCTAGGTAATTCAAAGAACAATTTACATCCCCCATTTTCATATCTTACATGTTAGTAACATAATCAATTCTTAACAAACGAAAAAAACAACATCTAAATTCTTTAACTTACATTTTGGTGAACCCGTGATAGACAACTCCTCTTTGGTGTTATATTTACATCTTAGATTACAATTTGCATTCATAAATACAAAAACACTTCTTGCATTTTCATCATTAAATTATTTTGGTGTATGGCTATTTTTCTCATTATCCTTCTTTTAGCATCTCATTATAGTACCTATGATGTCTATGAGAGTGTTATTCATTTTATCATGTTTGTTAATCTTCATATTTCACTCGCTTATGTTATTTTAAGATTGACCAATACTAGTCCCCCTACTTTCAAAAATTTAATTAAGGATTTGTGTAGTGGACTTATTGTTCTTTTAGATTATGTGAAGAATTTGGTAGATGATACCCCATTACCTAATCTTCCTAATCCTAATCTTAACATTCCTAATCTAGTCATTTCTAATAACCCTACTCCTATTCTCCCATCTTCCATCCCTAGTTATTCTCATACTTTTGTTAAGGCTCAAACTATGGTAAAAGATGAGGATGTGCAAGAATTTCTAGATTTACCTTCCCCTTCTTATCCTATCCATGATGATAATAAAGGGAAATCCAAAGAAACTTCTTCTCAAATCATTGTTCCACCTTACAAAACATTCTCTCACAAGAATCATAATCAATCATCTCCCATAAATACTATGCCAGATAAGTATACTACTGGATACACTATGGTAGATAAACAAGGTTATAAGGGTTTAGGGCTTGGTGTTAATGAACATGGCATTAAAACCCTGATCAATGTATCTCCTAAACATGATATGCATGGTATAGGATATTCATCTTCTCAATTTCATATGGCTGATATTAACTATCATCCTCCTCTTGATATTCTCCTTCCAACACCTACCGTAGATTATTATGACACTCCTCAAGATGTGGCTAAGAAAGTATATATCCAGTTAACAAATTCCAAGAAAGAACATTTTAAACCTATTCCAAAAAATGCTTTACATAAGTACTAATGCCCTTTTCACAATAGTAATAAACATTTACTTGTTGATTGTGTGCATTTCAAATTATATGTTAGAGATAGAGCTTCTCTTGGAATTATATCTTATTCCCGAGCAGTACTACAATTTCTCCATAATTTTGACATAGGGCATTCCCCTCATTCTTCTACAAATTAGACTTTATTTTTCCTCCTGTCTCTTAAATTGGGGGGCAAGAGGTATTCTATTATAGTCTTAGAGGATCCATTATATTCTTAGCATGAATGTGGATTTGAGTCTAATTGGTTGTTCTCTCTACATTCTATCCTTATAACTTCCTACACTCATGATATTCCTTCTAGGACTTTTTTTTCCAAGGATATCTCTAATTCTTATAACTTTGATATAATTTGATATATCCTTTGCCACCATCTCTGGGGGGAAAGGTATTATCTCCTTCTACCTCTATCTAAGGATCTACTTTCCTTAGCTTAGTGGCATTTGTTTATATTGCAAACATTATTTTCCTTATAAAGATCTATGTTTTGACCAGGGACACCTTCTTATTTGAGAGGTGAATGTCCTAGGTCATTTCCTCTTATTTATTGAGAAAATTATGGTCTTTATAAAATCTCTCCCTTTCTTTTTAGTTAGATTTTGTTATCCTTCATTCCAAGATTCCTCATCCTCTTTATTTGCAAGGAGTTTGATGGTTGAATCTTGGGTTCCTCTTGCTTCTTCGAAGATGACATTTTATCCTAAGCACTCCTCTCTTGTAGGGCTCTTGTTGGTAAGATCCCTTCCTTTTTGAGGATCCTTTTTCCATAAGTGACATATCCATTTCATGATTATCTATGCTTTTAGATGTAAGGGTCAATACTCTTCGCTAAGGTTATGGTATACATTGTTGTTAAGTTGGATATCTCCTTACCTTGTGAAGTAGGTATCCTTCCTTCTTCTTCCATATCCTACCTAGTGGGTAGCCATGATAAGGAGGGGGGCATATATAGGGTCTCCCTTGTACTATAATTTACACTTATTTATATTTTTCAACATGCTAAATCCTTGGAAGGTAACGCACATAAGTTGCTAAATCCTGAAGAGCCACGCATTTTTACTTTTATGTTTGCTAAATCCTTGGAAGGTAATGCACATAAGTTGCTAAATCCTGAAGAGATACGCATTTTTACTTTTATGTTTGCTAAATCCTTGGAAGGTAACACACATAAGTTGCTAAATCCTGAAGAGACATGCATTTTTACTTTTATGTTTGCTAAATCCTTGGAAGGTAATGCACATAAGTTGCTAAATCCTGAAGAGATACGCACCCTTTTTATTTTTACAATATGCTAAATCCTTGAAAGGTAATGCACACAAGTTGCTAAATCTTGAATGGACACGCATTTTACATTCCATAGTGATACAATAATGTTGATCTATGGATATTTTCAAAAGCCGTCAGAAGACACATTTACAATTTTACAAGCAAAATTTATGGGTGAACCTGTTGGGGGCTCTCCCTCCATGGTGATTCATAGTAAGGTGGGCATCTTACTAGGCGAGATAATCACTATCTCTTTTTTCTTTCGCTTTCATGCTAGTAGGATTAGATCATGAAGCTATGTTGTTTATAGTGTTGTTCTTGTCTTACTTATGTAGTCATGTATGTTTTCTATGATTGATGGCTCTTTATTTCCATATCTTTATGTATGTATGTTGAGTTAGAATCCTTGGTTTGGGGGCTCATATCCCTGACTTAGTGATATTCTATCTCATTGCAATCCACTGGGATTCTTTTCTTCCAAACTTTACCATGAGCACATTCAATTTCTGTACTCTCACTAAAGTGGGGGCTTAATGTCAGAAGACGCATTTATAATTACAAGCATAGTTTATGGGTGAACTTGTTGGGGGCTCTCCCTCCTTGGTGATTCATAGTAAGGTGGGAATATTACTAGGTGAGGTAATCACTATCTCTTTTTTCTTTCACTTTCATGCTAGTAGGATTAGATCATGAAGCTATGTTATCTATAGTGTTGTTCTTGTCTTACTTATGTAGTCATGTATGTTTTCCATGATTGATGGCTCTTTATTTCCATATCTTTATGTATGTATGTTGAGTTAGAATCCTTGGTTTGGGGGCTCATATCCCTGACTTAGTGATATTTTATCTCAATGCCATCCACTGGGATTCTTTTCTTCCAAACTTTACCGTGAGCACATTCAATTTATGTACTCCCACTAAAGTGGGGGCTTAATGTATCATCTTAAAATGGAAGCACTTCCATGTTAAGAGTGTTTAGCCCTCCTTAGGGGATGTTTTTGACCTCTACCATATCATCATCCTATTTTTGCATCATCTCATGCTTCTGTGCTAGTTCAAGACCTTGATTGGGCCTATTCGGGCACCTCCTACCCCACCTGGCATATTTTCCAGGGGTTCTAACCCCCTGGGTCAGGGTCAACCTCGACCTTGACCAGGGTTCCCCTTTCAAATCTAGAATCTTGTCGGCTGCCAGTGCTCATCAAAAATTTAGTTTTCTCGCTTCCGGGTCGGCTATTTTGGGTTTCAAAGTGTTGATTCCTAAATTATATTTAATATAGGTCCTTTTCTAGGGGCATGGGTTTAATTAAAATTTAATTATCCTATTTAGGCCTCCTTGGAAGATTGTTCCCTAATTTCATATAAAAGGAAGCATTTTTCTCTCATTTTCTCTAAGTCTTCCAAGTGTAAAAAGCTCTGATCAAGATATTGCTCAAGCATCCATTGTTCTCAAGCTCTCAAGGTGTTCAAGTCTTCTTCTCAAGAATTCAAGTGCTCCATTTAAGTTCAAGGATTTAAGCTTTCAAGCCTTTGAAGGGATTAGGTGCAAACATTCAAGATTCATCATTCAAATCCTAGATCTAGCCATCATGGTGGTGTGATCTTCCTTCAAAATCCTCGGTGCCTCTTCAAGACTCTTTCATCATCTCTTCAAAGTGGATTTCAAGCATACAATCATGGAGGTTTATGGCTCATATTGATTTCATTCTTTCATACTTGCATACATTCAAATTTTAATTACATATCTATTGAATATCATAGCTTCATTGTTAGATTCAATTCTACTACATGTTAGCATTCTTTACTTTATTGATTTCAAGGTTAATTCCTAAATTAGGGTTTGACTAAGGAAAAACCCTCCCCCACAACAACACAATCTCCTTTTTCTTGTAGGTATAGGTACAGAATAGTGGATTTGAACCCAAATCTAGATACCCTTTTCGGCAAACTTTTAGGATCCGCAAACAAAGTCACTTTCAGATTTGTGCAGGTCAAGGTTGACATTATTGGGTTAGGGTTGACATTTGTGGGTCAAGGTCAACCTTTTTCATAAGATGACATCAAAAAAAAAATGATTTCTGGGTTTTGTTCATCTCTGTGTTTCAGTTTGGCATCAACTGTCAATTTTTCTATAAATAGTCTATAGACCTCAGAAAATAGCATTCTTTGATCTGCAATATTTCAAGGTTAGTGCATTTCTCCTATCTCTTCAATTACTATCATATATAATTTCTATACATATAATAAATAGAATTTAAAGTATTTCCTTTGTCATTCTCCTTTCCAAATAGTTGATTCATTTGTGCATTAACCCTTCTCTTGGGTTGATCAACTTGGATCTCCCATTTGTGCATTTGGAAATTGAAAAGGAAAATCTTATCTTCTCCTTAATCACAATTAAAATCCATAATAAATTCAATTCAATCAAGGTTAAAAGAATCCAATACAATCTAGGTAATTCAAAGAACAATTTACATCCCCCATTTTCATATCTTACATTTTAGTAACATAATCAATTCTTAACAAAT
>MU227164.1:415152-425720 GCA_018584345.1 Thuja plicata
TAATTCAAAGAACAATTTACATCCCCCATTTTCATATCTTACATTTTAGTAACATAATCAATTCTTAACAAATGAAACAAACAACATCTAAATTCTTTATTCAAGATCTAAAATTCTTTATCTTACAATCATATCTTGTGTTATGTATTCATTACTTTCATGAATGTTGAAAACTATTAAAGATTATGAATAAACAATACATGCATAAGAAAGAATAATAGTAATGGTCGGTAATACAATAATGAATGATTACTAATGATGAATGGTGAAAAGTGTTAAAAGTTTTAGAGGTACTGGTTCACCCCTCCCCCATCAGTACTACTTCCATTAATTCCAAAAATTGGTATCAGAGCTAAGTCTCTTCTTGGAAAGCTTAAAGGCTTAAGAGGAAAGATCATACAATGGAGAAGTACAAACTTGATAAGAATATTAAGAATAAAAATCTTGAAATACATATGTTCTATGAACAGTACAAAGAAGCAAGAATCAACATGAGACAGTTGTTGGATTAGAGGAAAGGAATGGCAACCCAGAGCATTGAAAAATATTATCAAGAAGAAGAGATTCCAGATTTATTTGAATCTTCAGGATCAAATTCAAGTAATACATCAGATACATTAGAAGAGAACATCACAAATCTGAAGGAGATCAATCAACATCTGATAGAGAAAATAAATATGTTGCAAATTGGTCAAGAAACCCAAATGGTAAGAATGATTGATGTGATGAGTTCTACTTGACAAGCTGAAATAGAAAGAACATTAGCCATTGATGACAGAAGGAAGATTACAGAAAAACTACAAGAAAAGGAATTAGAAATTTAAAGACATGATGAGCATCACCATGATCTAACAAATAAAATTATTCTTATGAGTCAAGAAGCAAACAGAATAAATGTGGAACTCATTGAAAGAATATAGATTATCGGTAAACTAAGAGAAGAGAATGAGAAACTAAAGCATGAGGTTAGAATTCGGCAACAACATAATGAAGTTATCAGAAAGGCTGAAGAGAGAAATAAAAGGATGGATGATTTTATTGAAGGACAATGAAGAGTCAACAACAACAACAGTCTAGGCTTTACCGAAAGTGGAGAATCATCAAATAAAGCAAATCCAAAGAATGTTTATGAAAATCCAAGACCAAGAAAGCTTACATGCAAGCACTATGGAAAGAAAGGCCACACATCAAATGTATGCCGAGTAAAAATGAAAGGTATTCCTAAATCTACATCTTCATTCATAAGATTCTGTTATAAATGTAACAAGAAAGGACATAAAGCTTGTGAATGCAAGTCTAAGATAGAACAACCCTAGAAGGAAACCTACATGGACAAATACAGTCCTACATGAAAAATGAATGGAAACACATCTAAAGAATACTAGAAAAAGAAAAGGCAAGCATGGAAGCCTAAAGGTCAAGAAATCCCTTATCCACCAAAGAGAATCGGTAATCAATATGTATGGGACTACAATACTTGGACAAACTATACAGTATGTGGTAGATATGGTCACATAGTTTTAAACTGCATGAGAGCATGGACCAAAAGGTCTAGAGGCTGGTCAAACCCTAGAATGGCATGCTTACACTATCATAAAGTTGGTCATCTCAAGAAAGATTTCAAAGACCAAATGACAGAAACAAGCACATATCCCAATGGAAACACCATTGAAGATACCCGGAGGGCTAGAGACAAAATGTGGAGAAAAGCTTCAAGCAATGATGAAGCTGGACCAAGAAATGAAAATGGTGACACCCCATCCAATGGATCTGGTGACATCACCAACCCCACTTAAGCTGAACAAGTAAGTATGGAACTACACAACACCAATTCATATTCTGCATCAGTTCCATTATACAAATTGATAGATAGTCAAAATCTACATAATAAAGATGCATATTATGTTACTTGTTCCAATTATAAGAAAACAACCCTGTTGGTATATACATACCAAAATTATCGATGAACATAATAGATGAGTTATTTACACTTACCAAAAATTGTCGGTCAACACATAGAATGGATAATTTGCAAATGTAACCCGACATGCGTCGGTAAGGAAACAAAATTCAGAAGTTGTCATGACAAAATACTGATATCTGTCGGTGAAAGCAAAATTGGTAACAGCTATTCCAAGCATCCTTAACAACACCGATGATTTTTTTAAAAGTCTTCCCGACAAACTCTGTCTTCATGTCCTGATGATTCATTGAGAATTTATTGATGACTTAGGGAAAAAGCCTATAAATAGTCGATGGGACAACTTCATTTTGCACCTGCAATTTGAAGAGAAAGCAGAGCAAAAATAGAGTGATTAAAAAGCAGAAAAAAGAAGCATCCTCAATTCAATTCAACACACAGCAACCAAATCATTGACCATTCTCACAGATCAAAGTAAGTACCGAGGGCACCAAAAGCACTTTGTCATTATTTTCAAGAAAGTCCTAAATTTTGAAAAAGCCCTAAACTTAAAAAACAATGGCAACCACCTCAAGAACCGCCAAGATCAAGAATGATAAACAGAATGTGGTTAAGTTGATTAAGAATAGCACTTGCATTGAGCCCAAATACAAGATATGCCCAGATATTTCATCACAACCCAATGAAACTAGTGTGTTTTCTAAAATCCCACCTAGGGTTTTTCTCATAGAAGACGTTAGGTCTTATATCCACTACAAGATCGCAGAAATTGGTGACCTAGAAATGGATGAAGCTTATAAGAAGCTCTGTGATGTCGAAGGAAACCTGAAGGAAGAACACAAACACTTGGAATTCAAAGGGTTAACCAATGCCCTATATTTCTCAAGGGACTTCAAAATCGATTGGATCAGGTTGGTTCTTAGCAGAATGCACGACAAGAAATTATGGTTGGATCAACCTAAACAAATCACCAAGGATGTTCTTCATGCTGTCACTGGTTATCTGATAACTGACAAGCCTAGGGAACATAAGAATCCTTCAAGGACAGAGGTTGAAAAGTTGAAAAAACCTGAATGGGACAACAAAGGTCTGAAGGTAAACACTGTCACCAACGAAGAACTAAAATTTGGTGCATGTGTGATTGGTTACAAAATCTTTCAGGAAAGTAGACTGAATAACATATCTTCAACATTAGTTAGCACTGCCTATAAGATAGTAACCAAAGGCATCCAAATGGATCTATGTGAGATCCTACTCAAACAACTTGATGAGATCATGCACACAATTAGGTCTACAAAGACCAATACATGTAAGTTTGGATCACTTATCATATGTATCTTTTTCTATTTTCAAGAGTAATTTCCTTCAGTAGGAAAAGTAAAATGGGACACTACCAAACTGGTAACACAACAGATTAATGAACTGATTAAGTCACTAGGGGACAATTTTGAATCTGTTATGTCTGCATACTTCCTTGAGTTCAAGGAAAAGATGATGGAAAGGACAAGGATCCCCGAGCAATTGATAGAAAAACATAAGGATGAAATATGTTTCATGGTGGATACATATTTTACTCATATCAAACCAATTTTACCAAGAACAGCTTGGTTAGCACCAATGGATTATAAGATCAATATAGATCAGATACAAATGCAATTGATGCATTAATCAATGAGCCCATTGACAGCAAACAACCTAGGTTTGGAACCTATGAAGAGGCCAGATCAAAGATAAAATGAGGCTTGGAAATCAAAAAGACTGTCAATAAGAAAGACAAGATGGTCAAGAATATTTAAAAGATTCTATTAGTCAATCAGGAGGAACAAGATCAACCAGAGGAAACTGATGAACAAGGAACCATCGGTGAGGAAAATGAAGAATGGATATCAGACTCTATGAAAACTGAATCTAATACACCTCCACCTCCAACAAAGAAGCAGAGGACAAGAAGTCAAACTACCAATACTGATACTACACCAATCAAGAAAGGTCAAGTAAGGACCTACAAAAGCAAGCAGGTAGAAAAACCAACAAAAAAACAAACTATGAAGGCTACACCTACAAAGAGAATAAAAAGGTTGGTTAGGACAAAGGCTAACTTAGAAGACTCAAAAGATGATGAGCCCGATGTAGTAAAGAAGAATTTCAAAAATCAAACTGTTGATGAAGCTGCTAAAAATATTGCTTCATATGGCACCATGTTTGATAAGAAAATCAAACAATGGGACACATTACAACTAGAAGACTAGAATAAAATACAAGATGCAATTATAAGGTCAATGGTCAAGCACAAATGCATACCAGCTAAATTTGTAAATCAAATACCAAAGAAACTTGGGCATAGAATATCCCAATAGTGGTCATATGCTCTTCAGACCGAAAGAGAAGCAAGGGAGAGGGTACTTGTAAAACTCATGCCTCCCGAATCCAAAATTGAAAAAATAAAAGAAATAATGAAGAAACATTTAGGTAAATTTGTAGCCAAGATAAGGGCATACAAAGTACTAGAAGACAAGTTCATGGAGCTGTACACAATGACTGAAACAAAATGGAGACAACTCCTAGATCTACCGGTAGAGTCAACAAGTGGTGAGAATTAGTTACTTCTCACCAACACACCTCATAGAAAGGAGGAGAAAGAAAAGGCAAGTCCTCAGCACATTACTTTGGACAATAGTGAAGAAATGGATCAAACTGATTTGGACAAGGTAATGGATGATCTTGACATTCAAGACATCACACATTATGACTCTGATAAAGATCCAAAGAAAAATGATGATGTAATATTCATTACACTCAAGGATCAACACAAACAAGATTTAAAGACCTCATATGATAAAGATATGAACTTTGTTGATGACACATGGAAAGACACATCAGTCATGGACTTAACTGAAACAGACCCTGCAAAGGAGATACAAAAAGATGAGGATTTCACTGCTCAAAAGGCTCAAAACGATTACCAGGACACCACTATAAACACATCCCAAGATACTACTCAAAGTAATATGTTTGTCTTAATAAAGGCAATAAATATACTAGAGGGCAATGATGGATCTACTGTAGAGGACACAAGCACACCTGAGGACAAGGGTGATGGAGAAGCAAAAGAAACCACATATACTACAAAGGATACAACTACAGAGCAAGCTACAACCGATGATCAGAAAGATGAATCTACTGATAAAAATAAAGAAGAAACACAAAAGGTAGAGGAGGACAAGCAGAAAGAGAAAAGTGAATAAGAAAAGAAGGATGAGATGGAAAAGAAATCAGAAGAAAAATATGCAGAGACACCCAAGGTTGATGGAGAGACATCTTCATCAAACTGACAGGTGCACCCCAAGCAGAAGACACAAGAAGAATCTTCTACAAAACCTTCGCCAAGCACTTCATAGAGAATAAATGAACTAGCAATGGTCCCCACAAGTATCAAAGAAGAAGAAAAGAAAGCATAAGAATCTAGTAACTCTGGATGAAATCATTGAGATACCAGTTTGTGATCCAAGGACATTGGATCCAACTGAATTAACCAAATATGAAAGACTCTGTGAGAGGAAGGCAATGCAAGATAAACTAAAGAAAGAAACAAAAGAGGCCAAGGTACTGGAAGTAGCAAGAGGAATACTTCAGCAAATAGTACCTGATGTAGAATTTGATCAGACCACCCCAATGCTCGATCAATTAGTGGTACTCATAGATGCAATAACATCTCAGAACATTAATGCTGAGAAGGCCATAGAAGAGAGAATTGAATAAAATTATGAGTTCAAGCTAGTAGATAAAATAAGCCAGGAAGTGGCATTTGAAGAAGGTAAAGCTTTCTGAATTGATAAGCACAATTGACCCAATAATCTTAGAAGCTATTACTTTGATATAGAAATTATGTACACTTGATCAAATCACAGAGGAGTATACCAACAAGATAGTACAAATAAATGTTGATCTTAAAACAAGTGCACAAAGTCTCACAAATATTGAAGAGGCAATTAAATAGCACAATGAGAAAATCAAACAGGCTCAAAAATTGAGACGGGACATACAGATTACAGAGACTAAATACAGAGATGAGGTAAATGAGCTCCAAGCACAACTCTTATCGACACTTTCACTCCTGCAACAACATGTGACAAAGGCAAATACATTAATTGCCACCTCAAAAATGTCTATCTTAGACAATATTAGCTCTAGAATAACTGAAAGAAAAATGGGAGAAAATGCTCAAAGATATCAAGACAACCCATTCTCATATCCTTGACACATTGTAAGTTACACATTTTTGTCACACTTTTGGCATATTATAAGTTGTACATTTTTGTCATGAGAATCAAAGAAATGGGGAAATTGATATGTTCACTCACTCACCTCAGTTAAAAGGAGGAAATAATATGTATAGTAAAAGAAAGGGGAAACAATATGTACTTACAAAGAAAAGAATAGAGAAGCAAGTATACATGTACATATATACTTATACTATACCAATAAATACAGTTAGGGGGAGTCATATAATGACAAGGATATAAACATGGTGTACATACTGAACACTTTAGTATTATGCAAATATCAGTTTTTGATACTAATGTCAAAGGGGGAGATTGAAGGCATTATATTTTTCCATTAGTATACACAAGGAAAAACATGATATGCACCATCAGTTTTCACGACACTGACAGATAGGGCACAACACTACCCGATGCCAAGGTTATCCAATACTACCAAGTACAAAGCATCCTGAAAAACACTATTTGGTGTTACCTGATGAAAAAAAGGTAAATGGAACCCGACGACTAAGAACAGTGTGACTTGGCAAAACAATAAAGAGAGGAACCCGACAGACAAAGGGAACCTGATGAACAATTCAATGAAGGAACGCTGACAGAATTTCAGTTCAACCCGATGACCAAGAACTGACAGTTAGTTACATCCCGCAAAAAGTGGATCCAACTTTCCATGTCAAATAAATCACTGAAGTTGTATTTATAGCTTCTTGATTTACTTTTAAATTCATTATGTGCGGAGGAAGCAATGAATTTTAATATTGTTTTAATTAGTTTTACTAAAGATCAAGGTCAAGTTGTAAACCTTGGATCTAAGAGTTAACATTGTAATGCATGATTCCAAGATAGGTAAAATACTTGTATAAATAGATGCTCAATCTATTGTAAACAGTAGTTGCTCAATGAAGATTGTAGCCATGGAGAGCATCTAGAGACCAAACAAGAGAATTCATACAGAAGGATAGAAAAGAATCAAATTCATTTCAAGAACAAGAACATAGGCTACCGACAAGTAGAGAAAAGCTATTCATCAGTCACTTAAGGTGATATTATTATTATGAGATCTTTAATGGATCTGTAATCAAAAATTGTAGATTGCATACAGTCAAGTCAACATTTTTACTCATTCTAACAAGTGTAGTACGCATAAGAAATCCTTTCAAGAAAGGTGGACTTAACAGTCTTATTGTAAAAAACTCTTAACTGAGTGCACACTTAAATCAGTGTTGCTAAAGATCTTAATAGAGTAGATATTAACCGGTTTCCACCTTAATACTCCTAACAGGGTAGATCATCAGAAGTGATCAATTGTAAGCCTTTACCAGCTCCCTTCCATTCTACAGATAGTGAAGTTTTGTGGGTACCATCCCCACCATAGTTTTTACTTCCTAACATGAGTTTTCTGCGATATCATATCTTGTTTTGTGTTTATTACTCTCATAAATGTTTCTATGAATGTTGCAAACTATTAAATATTATGAATAAACAATACATGCATAAGAAAGAATAATAGTAATGGTCGGTAATACAGTAATGATTGATTACTAATGATGAATGGTGAAAAGTGTTAAAAGTTTTAGAGGTATTGATTCACCCCTTCCCTCTCAGTACTACTTCCATTAATTCCAACAGTATTTTATGCCATATTGCTTCTTTTGACCTGGTTTTTGTTAAATTTGTTTCACGGTTAAATTGAGAATCGCTAATTAAGCATATTTGATTTTTTTAAAACTTAATATCAGCATCAATGGCAAAGAAATTCTATTTAAACTAGAGAATTGGAATTGGGGCTTTTTGAAAGATATATGGGGGCCGTAGAAGGAATGGTGTTGCTCCACCACATTTTTGTAAAAGCAGTGGGTCTATTGTTCCACATATACTCCAGCAAATGGGAAAAAAATGACATTGTCGAGATTGATCCTAATAGGTGAGTGCTTTCATTTGTTTTTACTTTTGTGGGCTTATTTATGCTTGTGCCTTGAATGCGATGTTCTGTATGGTTCCAAATGTTTTTACATGCAAATTTTTTTTTTCTTTTCAGTGGAAGACGCATCACTTCCAATGGCCAAAGGGATCTTGACCAAGTTGCTGGTCAAATTGCATTTGCTGCATCCTGAGCAATATCATTTTTATTGTGCTGTGCAGTTTCTAAACTGGTGATATGTGGTTGATTAAAACTGTAAAGAGCTAAAATAAGTCACTGTAAAAATTTTATTTTATTTTTTTATTTTTTGAATAAATGTTTACAATTTTTTTAATATTTTTTTATTATCAATCCATTAAGAGGTAATGGTACAAACATAAACAATAATAAGGTTTTATGTGTCTACAAGCATTGAAGCTTTATTAATTCATTGAAAATAGTCATCTCCAAGGACACTTGTATTGCATTTTGAAATTACTAGCAAAGGTTACTAGGTTTTTTATTAAGTAAAATAGGTTTTACAAGGCTCCTGAAACTCAAAACATAGTTAAAAATAAATCCTTACACCCAGTCTAAAATGAAACATATCCAAAAGATAGTACAGGCCAATAGAGGCTAGAGAAAAAAATAGACAGAATTTCTTAAAAATAAAATAAAATAGGGACAGCAGAAAAGACCAAGGACCCTCAAGATAAGTCCACCATCAGGGTGGCCGCCTTGGCCTCAAGAAGCTCCATGTTAGAAACTGAATCCTTGATCTTCTAAAGATCGATCGTCATGTCCTTGTCCTTTATCTTCTTGGTTCTAGCTCTAGTTATTTTCATGGACCTTGTTCAATGTTCTATTCAATCTCCATGTCCAAGTTGGCAGCATTTGTCACATCTAATTTTTCCTCCAGCTTCTCGATGATAGTATTGGTGTGCTCTTTGGATGCTTTAAGGATATTATAGCTTTGTTTCGCTATATTTTTTAGGGTAGCTTCTACCCTAGTCATATTATCCTCCATTTTTTGAACTTTGATGCTCAGATTCATTTGATCCTTTGTATTGCTGTCAGTTTTAGCCTTGTCAGTGCCATTAACCCTTTTTTGAGATCCTCCATTTCTAGAATAGCCATTTGATTGTCCTATAGTTATCTAACATGATATTTTGTGTATTGTTGAGAAGGTCCATCTCAAACTCCCTGGTGTTATCACTAAGCACCACCATTGACAGTTCGATAAGCTCATCCAACTTAATTCGGCCTCCATCGCCTTCAATGACCTTGGGGTTTATAATTTCTCTGGTAATCCCCATTTTGGCAGTTTTGACATTGAAGTCACACCATCCTATTATCAACCCGTTAGGTTACTAGGTTATAATAAACAAATTAATTCTTTTTAATGCCAATCTATGTTGTTTGAGAATTATGTTCCTAGATTCATTGTTGATTAGCATAAAATAAGTCATTATCATGCCTAAAAGTTTACATATCAACAAAAGATACAACCAATATATTTTTTAAAAATAAATACTAAATTTTTCATCATGTATGCCATTGAAGCAACATTACATACATCAAAATGCCTTTACACACATTCGTACAAATATCCAAGGGTTCAAACAACTAAGTTGTTGATTCGGGTGTGAGAATCGGGTGTGTAGACACCTAGATGGTTCTGAGTTCAAATATTCTACAATACAATAAATGTATATGTGTGTGTGTGTGTGTACACACTTATATGTGTGTACATTGTATGCATAAAATGTGTCACACTTCTATGGGTCATTCCATTCAAGGTTGCTCAAGAATGAGGCCTCAAATATCGACTCATAGCTCCCTATTCATGGAGTACAATGGTGTGTGATGAAGGCCCTCAGATTGACCTAGTTGTTCCTATGCAAGTACACCATGAAATGAGAGATTCAATGCATGAAAATGAAATCTATTCTATGTGATAACAATGCAAGAAAGGAAATTAATCTATATGATAACAATGCAAGATTAATCTATGAAAGGAAATATGCAAGCTTAAGCTATGGAAGAAAATATGAATTTAATCTAATATGAATCTAATCTACATGAATATCCATGGATGCAAGAAGAAGACAATAAGATAGCGAAGTTGCAATATCCAAGCTTGAGTGCTCAAAATCTCCTCCAAAGTTGCTCTCCAAACCTGGAGCATAACAATACAAAAAAAGAAGTGGGATCCTAAATGAGAAGGAGAGGGCTCCTTATAAAGAAAAGTGAACGGTTGGGATTAAGAGGCAAAAAGAAATAA
Source organism: Thuja plicata (assembly GCA_018584345.1). Lineage (NCBI taxonomy): Eukaryota > Viridiplantae > Streptophyta > Pinopsida > Cupressales > Cupressaceae > Thuja > Thuja plicata. Next base: position 425,538 of record MU227164.1, read on the forward strand.
GCAATGGTGGAGATTAAATCTTTGGTTGATCTATGTGCTCATTAAAGCATAAAGCTCACCACTTAGAAAGATGTGATAAAAAAAGGATTTTTATTTAATTTATTTCCTTTTTCATCAAAAGAAGAGCTTTAAGTGGGGATTTTTATTTATTTAATTAAAAGAGGGGTTTTCTTTTAATTAAAT
>MU227164.1:432838-443714 GCA_018584345.1 Thuja plicata
AGAGGTGGCCGGAGTGGGGGTCAGACTAGTGCTCCTCAAGCTGGGTTGGGTACTATTTTGGAGGATGAGGAGGCCATGGAGGAGGAGGTACCCCAGTTGGTGCAGAAAATTCACCAGCGGACAGGTGTTGTTCTGGATCCTAGAGAGGAGGACAGAGTTTTTATTGAGGATGTTGATATTGAGATTGGTGACATAGATGTGGAGGCTCTAGATGAGCAAAGTGCGGAGACTGGTTCCTCTACTGATAGTGGAAGCACTAGCAGTAGCACAGGCAAGAGCTTAGAGAGTGATGATGATTCCTGGGTTGTTAGGAGGAAAGGAGGTGAGGGTTTGGGACATAGGGAAGAGGAGGGGGAGATGGATGTGGCCATGGAAGGTATGGAGGATGATCCCTCAAAGTTGGAGCACCTCACTCAGTAGGTACAGGACCTTCAGGCTAGGATTTATTTATCTGATGCACATGCCACTTCTTTGGAGGCCCGGGTTACAGTGGCCAAGTCCAAAGAGCAACAAGCTCGAGCTAAGGTTCGTTCTTTTATTGATAGTGTATAGGATGTTTCACATCAAGATATTCTAGATAGATACTATAGATCAAGGTGTGATGTGTAGAGAGAGATTGATTATTGGCGGTGCCATTATGAGGGTGCAATTCTGAAAGAGAAGAGAGTTCCTAGTTACACAGCTTCCCAGAGATCAAGCAAGGCCTAGAAATCATAGAGCAGCAGTGTTAGAGCTACTGGTTCATCCTAGAGGACATATTCTGACACGCCACCCCCTCGTCCACCTCTTGGCGAGGGTGGGGGTAGCACATGTTGATTTATGTATCATGTACCATTTTTGTAGTGATGTCATTTTATATACTCTAAGTAGTATCCATATCTGTATCCCGACACACTAATATTTATTGATATACATGTTGATTACCTTCCTTTGGTCAGACTTGCGACCATTCATTATACTCAGATAGTTTGATTTATATGAGATGTAGCTAGTATTTTTGATATGATGTACAATGGTTTACTTTTCTATATGTGTGATTCTACATGATCTGGTCATTTAGATGAGGAGATGTATATGTGATATGATTCTATTATGCAGACTCGTATATGGATGATTTACTTTTCCTATGATACTGACATGTATATGCAGGATGGTGGAAATGAAATGCATATTTATATGAGATTCTTATGAAGGTATGTGATTTTATGATTTATCATGTATGCAACTACTATGTTTTTGTCATTTTCTGATGCATTTTAAGGCAAATGAATGCAATCTACTATGCACAAAATATCTAAGTAATGCATGTGTTAGTTAGAAAGAAGTTAGTTTGGATAGATGTGCTCTGAGATTGATCTAATAGAATGGAATGATAGAAAGGATGTTCTTTTTGTATTATTTGATAGATATGATTTGATAGAAAGGATGAGTGTCCCAAGTCGCTGCCCATGTTTCCAATATTGTCATCATTGCATCTTTTTTTTTATTTTCTGAAATTTTGAAGAGCGTTGAATGATCCAGATCACATACCACCTAGATACCGCCATGACCTATTGATAGCGGAAGTAGTAGAGAGATTGAATAGAAAGAGAACCTAGTGCACCCAAATATTGACCATCTGGGTTCAACTATGTTCCTTATTTGAAAAGAAAGACAGCCAAAAGCACCCAAATATTGACCATCTGGATATTGCTTGTCCTCTGAATAATCTAAAACAAAGAAATCAAGATAGAACTCCTATGCACCCAGAGTCCATCTGGATAACACTGTGAGCTCTTGATATCTGAAAGGGAAAGCCAAGCAAACAAGATAGAAATTCTATGCCCCTAAAGTCCATCTAGATAGCATCGTGAGCTCTTGTTTGCAACATAAAGGGAAAGACCATAGAAACCAAGATAGAACTCCAAAGAAACTCAGAGTCCATCTGAATGGTGTTGCGAGCTCTTGATTCTATAAAGAAAACAAGCAAAATAAAAGAGAAGGAATGTCCAATTCTTTCCCAGGGTTAAGCTCAGATCGTGGAACTGTGCGGCTACTAGATAAGTGACAGTGCCTACCGCATTTATCCTAAATCATCATGGCCCTGAAATTGAAGTGAACATTCAATAGATAGCAATTAAAGAAAATAAATCATGATCTATCATAGCTACTCTCCTCACATGGTGGATCCTAGAGTAGCATAAGAACATAACTGTGAAATATAGACTGACATCTGACCGACTGATTGAACTAGTCAACATTTTTTGTATGGTTCCTTGATGCAGTTGGATTCTTCTGATTGGCTCGACTCTTTGGATAGGCTTGATTGGATTGATTTCTTGAGTGTGTTTGGTTTCAATAATAAATTACTGATATAAGACTGATCTGTCTGGTTTGAGCGTATCCATCACTATGTAAGATGATTGATATGATTTGATTGATTGATTGTGATCGTGTTGGCATCTGATCAAGTTGTATCAGATGGGCCCAATGCTAGTTTACAAAGCTCGTGAATGTGACAATTGATAGATTGATTTGATCATGTTGGCAGCTGATCAAGCTATGTCAGATGGGCCCAATGTTGGTTTGCAAAGATCATGATTGTGACATTTGATAGATTGGCTTGGTCGTCAGTTTCTTGTTGATTGATTTGATAAATTAATAAAGTTGTGTCAGATGAGCCCAATGTTGATTTGCAAAGCTTATGATTGTGACATTGATTGACTGGGCGTGATCACCCTTTGCTCTCTTGATAATCGAGTTGGTTTTATTGCTTGGGATTTTGCAATTTTTTTGAATGTTTTTTATGAAGATTGATTTTCTCAGGACATTTTGATATTTTTAGGGGTTTTTATGTGTTTTCCAATTTTTTGGATTTTTTCAAGACATTTAGATTTGCCCCCTAGTCTGGTGGACCAGTATGAACCATGGGTAAGTGCTTGGTTCCCAGAGGGGATTTTACTTCTGGATATAGGTTGGGTAGTCATTCTTGCATTTGAAATCTACTAAAGCTTTTGGATTTCATTGATGGTGAAGCTAGATTTAAACACTTGGTGCTTGTTTGTTAGGTTTTCACCAAGGTACCTATTTTTTGTTGATGTATCCAAGGAGCTAATATCCTTCTGGTGTCGCTAGGCTGAATGCCCCACTCTGAGTAGAGTTGATAATGACAAATGGTCCTAGCCAGTTAGGCTCAAAATTTTTGGGTTTGAATCTCTCTACTTGATTCTTATGATTTTCCATGAGGACAAGGTCTCCTACCTCAAATTTTCGTGGCTTCACCTTCTTGTGATAGTTTCTTCTAAGGCAATTCTGATAGCCTTGTAAGTGGTTGAAGGCATTTTGTCTTCTTTCATCTAGTAACTCTAGTTCACTGTTCACTGAGTCTTGCTATTCTGTAGTCTTCATCTGTGATAAGGTTGTTCAATGATATCCTTAGGGATGGGATTTCCAATTTGAGAGGTAATACTACCTCTGATCCATAGAATAGGGAAAAAGGAGTGGCTCCTGTAGGTGTTCTCACACTAGTTTTGTATTCCCATAATGCGGGACTAAGCTGTAAATGTTAGTCTTGCCTTGATTCGTTCACTATTTTCTTTAGAATTTTCAAGATTGTCTTGTTTGTAGCTTCGACTTGGCCGTTCCCTCGAGGGTAATAAAAGGAAGAGAACCCTTGTTTGATATGGAACTGTTTGCATAGCTCTTCAACATCTTTGTTCTGGAAAGGTGTACCATGATCTGTCAAGATTATTTGAGGGATCCCGTATCGAAAGATAATGTGGTTAAGTGTGAACATTTCTATTTGCTTTCTAGTGATGTAAGTGAGGGGAATTTCTTCCACCCACTTGGTAAAATACTTTGTTGTTTCTATGATGTATTTGTGTCTGTTTGCTGAAGAAGGTGTATTTTTGCCCACTAGGTCAAATCCCCACATGGAAAATGGCAATGGTGATGTGATAGGATTTAGTTCCTAGGCTAGTGCATGGATGAGGTCTCCATGAATCTGACACTGTCTACACCTTTGTACATGTTTGTGTGCATCTATCTCTATTGTGGGCCAATAGTATCCCATGTGGATGATCTTCTTAGCTAAGTTGTTGCCACCTCCGTGGGTTCCACAAATTCCTTCATGTACCTCATACAAAGACCATTACCCACTTTGCCAGTCGTCTGGTGAGCGCTGCTTTGCTTAGGAGGTACTTTAAAGGATCAATATGTGTGATCAACTTTGTTTGGTGACTCAACATATAATGTCTCAGCTTCTGGGAAGTGAAAACAACTACAAAACATGACTTCTCAATTGGCGTATAGTTTAGTTCATATCCAACCAATGTTCTACTTAGATAGTAGATGGCCCTCTCTTTACCTGCATCATCATGTTGTGCCAAGAGTACACCTAATGTAGACTCCACTAAGATATATAGAAACAATGGTCTACCTTGGATTGGTGGTACCAATATAGGAGACTTGAGAAGGTAGTCCTTGAATAGTTGAAATGCATGTTCGCATTGCTTTGTCCATATGAATTTGATGTCTTTGTGCAATAGATGGTGGAATGGGTGGCACTTGTCTGCTAACTGAGCTATGAAGGACCTAATTGATTGGAGCCTTCCTTGTAAACCTCTTAGTTGTCTCAGGTTCAATGGTGAAGGCATGTCTAATATTGCCTTGACTTTTGCTGGGTCCACTTTGATTCCTCTATGTGACACTATGAATGCCAGTAACTTTCCTACTGTGACACCAAATGCACATTTCTTTGGGTTTAGATGGACCTTTAATTCTTGCATTTTGTCAAAGATTGGTCCCAAAAAATGTAGATGATCCTTTTGAAGTATTGACTTGGCTAGTATGTCATCCACATAGTCTTCCATTGTTTTATGGATGAGATCATGAAATATAGTCATCATACCCCTTTGATATGTCACTCCAAAATTCTTTAGACCAAATGGCATGACATTCCAACAATATGTCCCCCAAGGACAAGTGAAAGTTGTTTTGTGTTGGTCCTCTAGTGTAATATTTATTTGATTATACCCTGGAAAGCCATCCATGAGTGATAGCATTTGATGTCTAGCAGTTAGATCTACTATCATATTAATGTTGGGTAAAGGAAATTCATCTTTGGGATAAGCTATGTTGAGATCCCTAAAGTTTGTGCAAATCCATATCTAACCACTGTGCTTTGTAACTAGTACCAAGTTAGATATCTAGTCTGTGTATGGTATAGGTCTTATGAACTTAGCATCCAAGAGATTTTTCAACTCTGCCTTGACTAGCAATGCAACATGGGGATGCATCTTTCTCAGCTTCTGCTTGATAGGTTTGGCATTGGATAGAAATAAGAGATGGTGTAGTACTAGCTCTAGATCTAACCCTGGCATATCCAAGTAGGACCATGCAAAATTGATCATCCTTGCCTCTAAGAAACTGATGAAATTTTCTCTCTCCTCAGGGGTGAGTAATTTTTCCAAATATATGTTCTTTGGGTTATTGTCATCTCCCAAATTGACTTCCTCTATTTCTTCTACTAGTAATGCTGAATTCTCCTCTATCAAGGGGAGGATTTCCTTCTTTCCATCTTCTAGCACCTCAGTGAGGTTTTCGCTAGAAGATACATCTTGTTTTAGCTTTTTATCATTCTTTTGTTCTTTTTTCTTTTGTGGACTGGAAAGAGGAGCTTCCTCCCTGTAATATGCCACTATGTCAAGGTTAATGGAGAAGCCTGCCTTGTGGTCTCTTGATGGAATCCCTTCACTAACTCCCATGAAATGAGCTATAGCCTCATCATTCTCGAAGAAATCTAAATCAGGTGATCCTTGTTGATCCCACTCTATGAGCTCAGGGTGTACAAGACAGATACTTTCACGGTTGTTTGGCTCTGGTTGACTAAAAGGGACTACAAATATGGTTCCCACAAAACTTGAATGTGATGTGGACGCACCACTTGAGGTCTGATAAATGACATGCTTGTTTATGCAGGGTTGTTTGGTAATGGTCAGTTGGTCAAATAAGTCTTCTAGATTTATGATAGTGTCTGACCGAGGGGAATAATCTGGGATCGGCGGTTCAGATTCGTGAAGGGATCTCCACTCATACTCATGGGAGTCAGTCTCAATAGAATGCTTGTCAGATGTCTCACTTCCTTGGTTATCATCAATTTCTATGTGAATTTCTATTCAGGTTTGTGTAGTTTCCTCTTCGGCGGGCAACAACTGTGCTAATATGTTGCCTAACAAGACATGTTCTGTGTTGTGCCCCCAGTGCATCTCTGCTATTTGTTCCTGATCAAATTGAATGTCTTGGATTATAAGACTGGTTCTTTGTTGTCCATAGCCCAACCCTCTCATGTTTCTTTGGGTTGGTGGGAGAGACAATTCCATTAAACCTTGTTGTCTTGCCCCAACCTAGTTGTACCATCGTACCCAAATATTTGTATCATTGTGTAACCATTACCATAGTTTGACAGGGGTAGTGGTGGTTGGATTGTCTCTGGTGAGTCTTGGTATAACCAGGTATTGATGTCTTGTTCAAATGGCTTTTCTTCCACTATGTCTCCCCATCGGACAAAGGTTGTGGGTGGACATCTGAATAGAATAGGCTGTGGAGTTTCTGTTGTAATGACAGGTTGTGGCATGCCATAAGTTCTCAGGCTCTGAGGCATGTGCGTGATGGTGAAAGCCTCTTCATATCTGTATTTACCATAGCCCTTGTCAGTAATGGATATCTTGCCTGCTTTCCATGTGATATCTTTAAGATTTGAATCTGAAGAGGAGGGAATACTTGCATACTGGTTAATGACTATCTTTCCTGTTGTCTGTGTGACATCCTTGGGATTTGAATCTAAAGAGGATGGGATACTTGCATCTTGGTTTGATGGTACCTAGTTATCAGTGCTAATTTGGATCGCATTACAGTATTGGAAAGGATTGGGATCTCCCTCTATGATGATTTCCTCTCCCTGGTGTGGGAACTTGATGCATTGATGGTATCTCAAAGGTACAGCTTGCATTTCATGTATCTAGGGTCTCCCTAGTAGCATGTTGCATCTCAACTCAAGGTCTATGATCTTGAAGGGAGTTTTTTTACCACTGGGCCGATACGGACAGGTAGAATGATAATACCTTTAGAGGACCTTTCCTCTTCATCATAAGCTCTAATGTTTATCCTCCTTGTGACATCAATGATTGATTCTGAATAGCCCAGTTGCTTGATTAACTTTAGAGTACAAATGTTTAACCCAGCTCCACCATCAACAAGGACCCTACGGATAGCACTTTTGTGGACCTGGACAAGTAAGTGCAAAGGATCATTATGCAGGGGTTTATGCGGTGGCACATCACGGTCTTTGAATGTGGCATGTTTGTTAGCAGCTATATGGTTGACCATCATTTGGAAGCTCTCGGGTGTTATGTCCGTGGGGACAGCTACATTCTGAAGGGCTTGGTCAAGTGCCAGTTTATGCTGTGGAGATATGCGCAATAGGTCAAACATGGAGATCTGGGCAGGTGTGCACTTTAGTTGGTACACTATGCTTGTTTGTGGATCTGAGTTTACTATAGGATTGGCTGGTATAGTAGATGAGGATGGTACTCCTTGCAAGATGACTCTGGCACAATGCATTGTTATAGCACATTTGTTACCTTGGCCTTTGATAGTGATCGTAGCCACGTGGCTATCTGAAGGATTGAGGCAATTGATAACATTATCACTGTTGGCATATGTATAGTTGACTTGTTTTGCTGGTCCACCAGATCCAGAAGCTTTTCCCTTGTTGTGATCATGAAAGGTATCATTGAAAATAGTGTGATCATTTGTGCCTTTGGTTTGGGTATTTGTCACATCGATGGTCCCTGTGTCAATCAATTCTTGGATAGCTTGTTTCAATCGGTAACAGTTTGATGTTTTATGTCCTTTTACTTGATGGAACTCGCAGAAGTCCTTGTCATTATACCATCTTGGTTTTTTTTCCTCTTGTTCAAAATCCCTAATTTTTGGGAGAGTGATAGTGTTTGATTGTATCAACTTGTGTAAAGTTGATTCTATCGGCTCTCCCAATGGTGTGAAATCTCATTGTTGGAATTGAAACCGTGGTCTGTGTTGTTCTATTTTTGACTATTTGACATAGCGGCCACTTGTATAGGAGGAGGTTGGTTCTGGATGTGTGCTTGTTGAGTGGGCCCTGTGGGTTTTTTGTTGGCCATAGGTGCACCTTGCAGTGACACCTTGGGTTGTGCATAGTTGACTGTCTTCACATCAATGACACCATCGCTAGTGACATTTTTGTTTTTGTTCCACCACTTAGCTTTGTCCGTTGCATTTTTGTTTGTATTCGTTTGTGTTGGATCTGCAACATTCCTCATTTGACTAAGTTGTGCTCACAAAAAACTCCTCGTTCGATGAGTTGTGTGAAGTTTGGAGCTAACTGTGACTCTATTGTGAATGACATGTCTGGAATTAGATTGTCAACAAACATGACTATTAAGTCTTGTTCAGGCACATCATATGTTATGCAGTTTTTCGTATTCCTCCATCTCTGTAGGAATTTCACAAAAGACTCTCCATCCTTCTATTTGATATCGCAAAGGTCCTTGATGATGACCTTGCGCTTGATGTTATGATGGAAGTGAGCTATGAACTTTTCAGCCAATTCACCCCAAGACTGAATACAATGAGGTAAATGTGAGAACCATTCCATTGTTGGTCTGACCAAGCTTTGTGGGAATAGTAGCATTAAATATGTCTCATCATGGGTGACTTTGACACAACTAGCAAAAAACTCTCATATATGTTCAATAGGGTTGGTACTATCCCTATATTTATCCAATTTCAATACCAAGAAGTGATTTGGGAACGGAGACATGTGAAGAGAATGGTCAAAGGGGTATGGGTATAAATCCTCTACGGTATAGGATTTAGTTTGCCCCTTATTTTGCATATCCATCATTTGGGTTTGAAGGGTTTGCATTTGTTGCATTAACATGTTCGTTTGATATTGAGGTTGGTGTGTGAGGATGTTCCTCTATATTGTAGTGGGTATGAGGGTGCGCCTATGTTTCCCTTGAGTAGGAACATAGGATTTTATCCTAGGGGCTTGATATTGATTTCCCACCGAGTGATTTGTAAATGGGGGCACATGGGTAGCCCATGGTGGATTTCGATGTATTTGTTGTTGTGATTGAAACTGGGGTTGATACTGGTTGGGTAGATATTGTTGCTACTGAGATTGGGGTTGAAGCTGGGGTACCTATTGTTGAGTTTGGAATTGAGGCAACTGAAGCTGGGGTTGCTATTGCAGAGGTTGGTTTTGAGGCAACTGAAGCTGGGGTTACTATTGCAGAGGTTGGGTTTGAGGAAACTGAAGTTGGGGTTGCTATTGCAGGGGTTGGAATTTAGGCAACTGAAGCTGGGGTTGTTGTTGCGGGGGTTGGAATTGAAGCAGCTGAAGCTGGGGTTTTTGTTGCGGGGTTTGGAACTGAGGCAACTAAAGCTGGGGTTATTGTTGCGGAGGTTGGATTAATGTTAGGATGGGAAAAGATGTAGCCTTGGGCGGGCCTTGAATGTAAGTCATTCCTATAGAGATGGATCCTTATGGGCATGAGGTGTTGATACCAAGACTAGTGTGAATTGACTGTAGCAGTGGCATTATTTCATAATAGTTGGTGTTTGGTTGGATGGAAGGCATATCATGAGAGCTTGATTGTCCTAGCCATGAGACCAAAGGTGGAGGCATACTAGTGACCATGGGTGCACTTAGTTGCGAGCCTGCCATGCCTTGAGTGGAAGATGTGCTGGCCTGGGTCAGGTCATTGGTTTGACTGGGTATAGTCTGCATTGATGTAGGTAAGACCAATGGTGGAAAGATCTGAGACACAATAGGTAGTATCTGAGGAAGCTGAGTAGTGTTTTGACCTGTGAGAGGATTTTTGGGCCATATAGTCGATACACTGAATTCAGCGGGGAGTTTGACTCCCTTCTTTATTAGCATGGCTAAGTAACATTCAGGGTTCCTCTCTACAACAGCGTCAACTACTTTCATGGAGTAAGCATCTTGCTCCACATCTTAAAGCTCTGCTTCTGTGATATCTTGGAAAAAAGCTACCCCACGGGGTTGTTCAATGAATAGAGTAGAACCAGTATTCATGAAAGGATCGTTCTCTTGCTCTATTTCCCAAGTGGGGAATCTATTGATATATGACTCATCAGGTTGAGTTCTATCCTTAGACCTTGTGTAAGGCCCTCCATGAGGTGTTTGAGACATAGTGTGGTCCAGGTTTTGTAACTAAAACAAGTGATATAAAGAAAACAAGGAAGAAGATCCTTTCTAAGGAAGTCTGAGTTATGTTTTGGACAAGGGTAATTCTAAGGACAAATTTTGATATAGCTTGATCTCAAAGTGGTGATGATAAAAAGATAATATTTGCCGACCTTTTCCTTTGACAAAGTCACTTTGATAAAGATGATGGTGTTTGATATGATAAGATCAAGGTATTTTGAGTCTGATCTTTCGAACTAACAATGTTTTTGACAATAATTGTGTTGGAATAATGATACATTTGGCATCAGTGAATGCACTTAGTGAAAACACTTATTCGGTTTTGAATGCTTACCGAGCTCATCACTCAGCCCACAGCCTATACCGAGCATTCAATAAAGCTCACCGATCAAACAGTTCAAACCGAGCAGTAAGGCAGTCACCGAGCATATGAGAAAAATAGCAGTTACCGAACAGACGGTAGTCACCGAGTCATCAGTTGAAGATAACCGAGAAGACAGTTACTACCAAGTCACCAGTGGTTACCGAGTGACAATGTATCTACCGAGTCACCGTAGCTACCGAGTTCCAAGCTACACTTCGGGACTAGTATGGACCGAGCTTCTACTCTTACCGAGAGCATGA
>MU227164.1:450728-464444 GCA_018584345.1 Thuja plicata
GCAGTAGATTAGATGAATGAATGGCTAAAGAATATAAAAGTGCAGAAATGTTTTAAAGTTTTAAGTGTTACTGATTCACCCCTCCCCTCTCAGTAACTTGGTTAATCCTGAATATTTCCAACAAATTGTGCTTTACAAAGAAGGGATAATCTTTAATGTTTATAGATTCACACAATGTTCTTCACATTTTCCTGGGATAGACACTAGTTTTGGACACCAAATGAAGAATTCTTTCAAGGTTTTAGGTTAAAATAGGAATAATGTATCCCTAGTCAATTGCGGTACAACTTCACTAATTGTGGTAAAGTAAATGGTCGATTGCAGTAGTTTATCACCAATTATGGTAATAAAAACGATGATTGGGGCAATAAACAAGTTAATTGTGGCAGACTTCCTTCAATTGTGGCACAATGTGAGCAATTGTGGTAAATGAGGAACAGTCCAAAAAAGACTAGAGGATAAGTATCACTGCTTGACAATTTTGGAATTTTTGGAACAATGCTTCTGATTTGCAAGACAGTTGACATTGACAACACTAGACTTTAACACATTTGACTCATTTTGATAGTTTGGATGTTTTGTTTTGCATTTTCAGAAACTGATCAAAGAAACAAGCACAATAGACATTGTGTTTTGAAGAATGAAGATTGACATTGTGTATGTTCTACAATTTTTTCAAGTTGCAAGGTTATCATGATGTCTCAACAATGAACAATCAGATTAATCTAGGTCAATGGCTTCAGAATACAATGTTATAGGCCCAATACTTGAATGTCCATTAGATCACACAGAAATTGTCACGCTACTAGGACATGAAGGTCCATGATGTAGGTGCCCGTGTTTTTGTCATTTCCAAGTATTGTTGTCATGAAGTGAAGATCTCTTTCACTACACAAATACCATGGGACACATATATTGGGAATCTTGGGTGGAAATTCTACAACCCCTTACACTATAATAAGCTACCTGTTTGAAGGTAAAATGGGTTGGCCTCTATTTAATCAAGGTTGTAGTAAGGGTTTGTGGTGTCTCTCCAATCAGTTTGTATGTGCGTGACTCATTAAGAGCCTAGTTGATCACGCTGGCTCCTTAGGGATATTCACCCGATCTAGACTATCACCAACATGCCTCGCCCGAGCTTGGCTAGATAAGATGAAACTTTGTTTTATGCCTTATTTATATACCGTTTGAAAGGATTACCGATTTAAGGTTTTTCTCTGAGGAAGAAGTGCATTCCCCGAAAAAGCCTTTCTAAAAAATTACAAAGGTTTGTAATCTAACAGCATGTGCAATTGCACCCAAAACTCAAGACACAAGGTAAATCGATTAAGCTCCAAAGTTTGAAATGTGAACTAAGCTACACCACCACACAAGCAGCAATGTTTAATTTTAAGCCCAAAAAGTAGGTGTTGATTTCTCGTTCAATTTTAATGCACCAATTTGAGATATTTTTTTCCTTTGTTCAATTTTAGTCCCCACGTCAATTTTAAGCCCAAATACAAATGTGAGATGTGATATGTTTGGCAAGCACTGTTATTTTTAAACCCAAATTGACAAGTGAATTCCTCTTAGTTTACTTTGTTTAGACAGGTTAGTATCAAAAAGGATTCTTGCAAAATGAGAGTATATGTAACTTTGAAAAAATGAATGATTGATACTCACAATAAGTTACCCTTCTCTATTCTCGATGATTTTCCCGACCCTGCATAGAAAACCAAAAACTGTTAGTTTAGAAATAAATGGACAGAAGATTTGGATTTGATATGCAATATTTCTTGTGATTGCAGCAAAGTACTGGCAAGTGCGGCAAATATCTAGTGATTGTGGCAAAGCACTGGCAACTGCGGAGAAGTACTATCAATTGCGGCATGGATCAGGCAATTGTGGAAAAGTACCAGAAGAAAGAAGACAAAAAATGATAGAATAATACTGTGAAAGCCTACAATCAATTGTGGTATTAAACCAGTCGATTGCAGCACAGTTTCATCGATTGCGGCAAAATACCAGCAATTGCGAAATAACACAGATATCAAAAAAAAAGATAGATTTTTAGATTTGTGACTGTACAGCCGTGGTTGATCAATCCTTTTTGTCATCTGCAAGAGATATTTGGGCTTTTTGATTCATGTTGGGTTCACCAAAATGTACGCCTCCTTCATTCATGATCCATGGTTCCCAAGCTTTCCAAAGGCAAGGGTTAGTAGCAAAGGTTTCAGAAATGATATAAATCAAGCACACAATACTACTAAAATGAATAACCTAAAATGTAATCAATAAAATGTACAAGAAAGAGAAAGGAAAATAAATAAATGCAAACCCCACGTGATCCAGGTGGATCCAGAAAGGCCAAAAATTCCATAGTCTCAAAATATCTCAAAAATAACATCATTGTAAAGAGCTCAGAAAACTGAACCTGACGTAACTTGAACGGGAGAAAAAGGAGCTCGGATGTAGAAGTTATGCTCGGTCAAAGTTCTGGTCAACATGCAAACCAGAGGGCTAAGGAAAAGGTGAAATTTCAACCATCTCCAAATTGTTCAAAGATGGCATCAAGTTGAAGTACACATCGAGACGATTCTGGCAACATTTGTTTCGTCAAAAACAGAGTCCGTATGCAAAAGTTACGACCAGTCAAAGTTTGCCCAGGAAAAAGGTTGACCAATGACGGGCATGTCCATACAAATGATGTCAACATGATGTCCAATCCCACAGTGACACATGGCAGTCAAACTGGTGATGTGGCAGTCAAAAAGGTTGACACATGGCGGTTGATGATGATGTGGCATCTAAGTGTCTTTGAATGCAGACCTATTGGCTAGTGACACGTGTCACAAGCCGGAAAATAATCTCGTGCCACATGGCACCCAGTTGGCGGTATGTATGAGTTTGGTTTTTTCACAAATTCCTTTGGAGGTTAGAACACTAGACCTCACCTCTCTGAATTCTAAGGTCCACCAATGCGCCAAACAAGGGGGTAATTGCTAAATTTGGCCGCCATATCTTTTTATCATCTTGTCATGTCGGGTAAATGAAAAAGTGAACGGTGTGTTTTGAACCACCGACCACTCACATGCTAAAATAGGATCCTGACGTTGCACCGTTTTAATGTTCGGTAAATAGTTGGTGGTTTTTATTATTTGAAGTGTTATGGCCGCCAGTTTTATTTAAAATAAGGATTATTTTCTAAAAAAAACTAACCCCCAAAATGGCACATAAAACGAAGTTTGTTGAAAAATAATTATGTTATTTGTTAAACCCAAAAATAAATAGGGGGAAAGGGGTTATTTTGTTATTTCAAATTGGGCTATGTAATTATTATGATGGTTATATGGTTTTAAGCCATTTTTGGTTAAAATCATGTATAAAAGGAGGTGATTTTGTATTTGGAAGGGCATTCCAGGTTGGAGAATTATTGAATTCTTAGGAGAGATTTTACAAGGTGTTATTCTACACCAAAATTTGTAAAAGGAGAAAGAGATTGTGAAGGCTTGGAGCTTGGAATTTGTAACAAAGAAATTTTGCTTGGAAAATTTAATAAAGCGGTTCCCCGATTGAGAAGTAGATCCGGAGATGTAGTCCTAACCAGATGAACTCCGTTATCAAAGTGTTTGCATTTTCTCTACTTTCTATCTCCTTATTATCTCCATTCTTTCAGTATTACTGTTCTTTCTTTTATGTAATTAAACATAATTAAATTATTGTGTTTAAAGCATAACTCTTCCTTGTAATTTCAACGGATTTAAAAGACATAGCCATGTAATTACTGCGTGGATCAGGGAATTAAATCTGTATTTTGGATTAAGTTATAAAATTTTAAATCCTAGTTTATAGATCAAGTTTGGTATCAGAGCCTGTTTTGCAGAAAATTGCAGGTGGTGAATGTTAACCAGGTTGAGATTGAAACAAGGAGAAGGTTGTCTTGAAGAGTTCAATCCAGAGATTGGGAAGAGAAGGAATTTTCCTCGGTCAGAGATGGCACATGAACAAAATATTGTTGAGTTTGATACAGAAGCCTTCCAGAGAGCTTTTTTGGAAATGAAGACATTGGTGGACATTTTGATCCAAGAGAGGCATGAAAGACATAAGAGAAAGGAAGACAAGGCTAGAAAGAAGGAGGAAGATAAATCCTCATTG
The DNA here is from genome assembly GCA_018584345.1 of Thuja plicata. NCBI lineage: Eukaryota > Viridiplantae > Streptophyta > Pinopsida > Cupressales > Cupressaceae > Thuja > Thuja plicata. The sequence continues at coordinate 454,863 of MU227164.1, forward strand.
AAAGATGACAAAGGCAAAGGAGTAGGAGGTGGTAGTGACCCTCCTGAACCTCCTTCCCCATCTTCTTCTTCTTCTTCTTCTTCCTCTTCATCTTCTTTGTCTTCTTCTTCTAAAAAGAAACATGTGCAAGCTAACACACCTTTATTTAAACTTGGTGTTAAGTTTGAGTTGCCTATATACAATGGTGAGTTGGATGCAGAGAAGCTGGATAACTGGCTTAAGTAGATTGAAGTGTATTGCAGGGTTTGAAAGATCTTCGATGATTCTTCCAAAATACAGCTAGCTACTCTTCGAATGGGAGGTACTGCATTAGTATGGTGGGAGAGTAAGATTCAGGATGACCTTGCTACACACGGTAAAATAACTTCATCTTGGTATGAGTTTACTTCTGCTTTAAAGAAACAATTTTATCCTTTGGGTTATATGCAACAAGCCATTATGGATTGGCAAAATCTCAGACAGGGTAAAGGTCAATCTGTGCAAGAGTATACTCAGGTTTTTAGGAAGAAGGCATTAGCTCTTGGTATTCCTCTCTATACACAAGAAACTTTGTTAAAATACATAGGTGGAATGCATTCATATTTGAAACACACATTGTTGATGTTTATTCCATCTAATTTTGATGAAGTGTGTGTTCAAGCAACCCATATTGAAGTAGGTGGAGGAAACACAAGTTTCAATTCAAAGAAGGAATTTGTTCCTCCAACTGAAGGCAATAAGAAGGGTAAGAAAGCAGCTACTATGAAGAAAGAGGAAGGTGGAAAACCCACTTGTTCACATTGTCAGAAGAAAGGGCACAAGGATGCAAAGTGTTGGAAACTGCATCCGAAATTATAACCGAAGTGGTTTAAGAAGGATCATAAAGGAAAGAAAAAGATCACAGCTGTCATTTAGGATCTAGGATCAGATTCTGATGATGAGACAAAGATATCAGTTGTGGGTTTGAAAGGTAAAGCTTTCATTGCTAATGATTCTACCACTAATGTTTCATGTTCTACTTCCAAAAGTCATAATGTTTCTGAAGATAGTAAAAGATGTGAATTGTTTCATATAAGGGCTATTGCTAAACAAACTAAGATTGATACACTAATAGATAGTGGGTCACAAGTGAACTTAATCTCAGAACAACTTGTTAAGCAATTGGGATTAAAAACAACTCCTCATCCTAGACCCTATCCATTGGGTTGGGTGCATGATAATGCTCGGCTACATGTCTCAAGGCAGTGTAAACTCTGATTTGCAATCACATCCAAATTTGTAGATGAGGTAGTGTTAGATGTTATTCTGCTTGACATCTGTTGGATGGTTCTAGGCAGTCCTTATTTGTTTGATAGAAAATCCATCTTCTATAGGGAACATAACAAGTATCATTTGTTTAAGAATGGAATTGAATACATTATAAGAGCTCATCACATGAAGAATGAAGGATCAATTGTAAACACAGGACATTTGAAAATGATTGTGAATGCAAGCAGTAAACTGACTCTCATGTCTGCCACAGCTAGTGAGAATCAGGTGCAAGCAGAGACAAGTCTTCAGCCAGTGATGGTAAAGTGAGGTTTGGACAATTCATTTTCCAAAAATGTTTCTGTACAGGAGATCCAGAGTGTTGGCATTTTTTCTTTTCCATCAGTTTGTTCAATGTTGTTGCTTCTTTTTCTACTAGTAGGTACTATGTGGGTAATGAATGTAACAGTGAATACTGGTGGATGTATAGTTGATTGTGTCAGCAATGCTATCTCATTTTTCAATGTGTTTATGATGAGTCAGATATTCAAAATTCCAACAAGTTGTGCAAATGATACTGGACAAGTGAGGCGAACATGCCCTCACTTCCATTCTATGTAAAATAGAATTTTGGAGGTCCAAAAGCTTCTTAGTGGGGAGGAATGATCCAGGTGGATCCAGAAAGGCCAAAAATTCCATAGTCTCAAAATCTCTCAAAAATAACATCATTGTAAAGAGCTCAGAAAACTGAACTTGACGCAACTTGAACGGGAGAAAAAGGAGCTCAGATGTAGAAGTTATGCTTGGGTCAAAGTTCTGGTCAACATGCAAACCAGAAGGCTAAGAAAAAGATAAAATTTCAACCATCTCCAAATTGTTCAAAGATGGAATCAAGTTGAAGTACGCGTTGAGATGATTTCAGCAACATTCATTTCATCAAAAATAGAGTCCGTATGCAAAAGTTATGACCAATCAAAGTTTGCCCAGGAAAAGGGTTGACCAATGACGGGCATGTCCGTACAGATGATGTCAACATGATGTCCAATCCCGAAGTGACACATGGCAGTCAAACTGGTGATGTGGCAGTCAAAAAGGTTGACACATGGTGGTTGATGATGATGTGGCATCTAAGTGTCATTGAATGCAGACCAATTGGCTAGTGACACGTGTCACAAGCCGGCAAATAATCTCATGCCACGTGGCACCCAGTTGGCGGTATGTATCAGTTTGGTTTGTTCAAAAATTCCTTTGGAGGTTAGAACACTAGACCTCACCTCTCCAAATTCCAAAGTCCACCAATGCGCCAAACAAGGGGGTAATTGCTAAATTTGGCTGCCATATCTTTTTATCATCTTTTCATGTCGGGTAAATGAAAAAGTGAGCGGTGTGATTTGAACCACTGACCACTCACATGCTAAAATAGGATCCTCCCATTGCACCATTTTAACGTTCGGTAAATAGTTGGTGGTGTTTATTATTTGAAGTGTTACGGCCACCAGTTTTATTTAAAATAAGGATTATTTTCTAAAAAAAACTAACCCCCACAATGGCACATAAAATGAAGTTTGTTGAAAAATAATTATGCTATTTGTTAAACTCGAAAATAACTAGGGGGAAAGGGGTTATTTTGTTATTTCAAATTGGGCTATGTAATTATTATGATGGTTATATGGTTTTAAGCCATTTTTGGTTAAAATCATGTATAAAAGGAGGTGATTTTGTATTTGGAAGGGCATTCCAAGTTGGAGAATTATTGAATTCTTAGGAGAGATTTTAAAAGGTGTTATTCTACACCAAAATTTGTAAAAGGAGAAAGAGATTGTGAAGGCTTGGAGCTTGGAATTTGTAACAAAGCAATTTTGCTTGGCAAATTTAATAAAGCGGTTCCCCGATTGAGAAGCGGACTCAGAGACGTAGTCCTAACTAGACGAACTCTATTATCAAAGTGTTTGCATTTTCTCTGCTTTCTATCTCCTTATTATCTCCATTCTTTCAGTATTATTGTTCTTTCTTTTATGTAATTAAACATAATTAAATTATTGTGTTTAAAGCATAACTCTTCCTTGTAATTTCAACGGTTTTAAAAGACATAGCCACATAATTACTACCTGGGTCAGGGAATTAAATCTATATTTTGGATTAAGTTATAACTTGTAAATCCTAGTTTACAGATCACCACAATGCTTGAAGCTTCTATTGTTTCTCTCTACTCCTTCTGAAATGTTGTTCTTGATGCTCAGTATTTGCGGGGCAGTGTCTATGACTTGAGAAGCGTCGAGAATTTGCTAATTGAAATGTGTGTGTCGCAAGATGGCTTGAATGCTAGAACCAAATTGACATAGTAATGGTGCACGAGAGCTTGAAATCCTAGATCCTTCAAATGGTTATGAAGTGTTTGTTATATAGGAATTGGTGATGATATGAATGGTTGAGATCAATCCCAGAGATAGGGAGATGAACAGTTGAGATTAAAAGGAACTAGAGAAGCCATCAGTAAACTCCACCTCTTCAATTGGTAAAGAGGAGATAGAGTTTGGTTAACTGAAGAGCTAATTGTGAGTTGCCTTTTTCAACTGAAGAGATGGGTGAAGTTACCCATGTGGACTGGTGAGATGGGTGGAGTAACCCATGTGATCTGATTGGAGTTATCTCTTTGAAGATAAATGAATATTTAATTCATTTATTTAATTAATGTTTTCAACATGTGAGATAATTGAATTCTTTTTTTAATTTAGAATTTCTTTTATTGATGAAATTAAATTAATTTAATTGAAATTAACTTAATTGGAAGAATTTAATTAGTAAGTTTAAATATTTGAATTTAAACTATAGGAAATTGAATTTAATTAATTAATTAATGGTAATTAATCAATTAATGTTAATTAATTTTGGGAATTTGATTAGATGATTTGGGGAATGAATTTAGAAGAAAATAGATGATTAATTAATGATTAAAAACCCATTAATTAATAGATGAAAATTAGTGTTTTAATGTAAATCGCAAGCCTGTCCATTTTTGGGTGTTTACAGTAATGTATCATTTTCTCATGTTTTGTTTGATATTCATCATTAATTTAGTTGATTATCAGCTGTGAATCCCCATAGATGTGTAACTCTATGATTCTCCAGTCTATGGCCATCTTAAGTCCATTTGTTAAAGCTTCATACTCAACAATGTTGTTTGTACATGGGAACAATAATTTATAAGACTTAGGGATCGTGTGCCCATGAGGAGAAACAAACAAAACACCGGCTCCTAAACCATTTTGCATAAAGGATCCATCAAAGAACATCTTCCATGTTCTTTCAGTCATATACATGAGGTGCTCATCTGGGAAGTCAACTTGAATAGGTGCATTATCTTGTATTGGGAAATCAGCCAATTGATTTGCTATGGCTTGTCCTTTAATATCCTTATGCTTAATGTACTCTATGTAGAATTCTGAAAGTATCATCATCCATTTAGCAAGTCTACCTCTAAGGGCAGCCTTACCTAGCAAATACTTGAGTGGATCTATTTTTTCTATGAGGTGTATAGTGTGCGCAAGCATGTAATGTTGCAACTTTTGGGAAGCAAACACCACTGCAAGGCAAGCTTTCTCAATGTTGGTGTAGTTAACCTCATATGAAACAAGAGTATGACTAATGTAGTATATTTCTCTTTCTTTCCTATTTTCATCAAGTTGAGCTAGTAATGCCCCCAAGGAAGGTTATGTCGCTGAAATGTATAGAATAAGTGGTTTCCCTAGGATAGGAGGCATTAAAATAGGAGGATTTGCCAAGTACTTCTTGATTTGATCTATGCTCTTTTGAAAATCCTCATTCCAAACACATTTGACTCCTATATGTAAGTTCTTGTTTAAAGGTTGAGCTCTATCCACCAATTGTGAAATAAATCTCCTTATAGATTGAAGATGTCCTTGAAGACTCCTCATTTGACTAATGTTTCTAGGAGGTGGCATATCTATGATTGCTTGAACTTTTTCATGATCCACCTCTATTCCTTTTGCTGAAATGATAAATCCAAGTAGTTTTCCAGAGGTGACTCCAAATGCACACTTTTTAAGATTTAACCTTAGTTGAAATTGTTCCATGAAATCTAGAATGACTTCTAAAACATCTAAGTGTGTCTTTTTTCTTAGAGTTGGCCAAAGTGTCATCCACATATTCTTCCATGTTTTTGTGCATCATGTTATGAAAAATGGTTGTCATAGCTCGTTGATAGGTGGCTCCTGCATTTTTTAATCCAAAAGGCATAATGTTCCAACAATAGATAGCCCACGCACAAGTGAATGCAGTCTTTTCTTGATCTTTAGGAGCTATCTTAATCTGATTATATCCAAAAAAACCATCCATCAAGGAATAAATATCATAACCCACAGTCATATCCACTATCATGTCTATATTAGGAAGTGGAAATTCATCCTTTGGGTATGCTCTATTGACATATCTAAAATTTATGCAAACTCAAATGGATTTATCATGTTTGGAAACTGGTACAATGTTTGATATCCATTCAGCATAGGTGATAGCTCTTATGAATTTTTCACCAAGGAGTTTCTCCAATTCTATTTTGACTAGGAGAGCTATGTGAGGATGCATCTTTCTCAATTTTTGTTTAACCGGTTTGACATTTGGAGCTAAGGACAAGTGAGCATAATAAGATTGATGTCCAACACTGGCATATCTGAATAAGTCCATTCAAAATTGATTATCTTTTCTGTAGGAACTTAGTGTAAGCTTCTTTTTCTTGAGGTGACAAGGACTCAGCCAAGTGTACTATTTGTGGAGCCTCATCTATACCCAAATTGACTGCTTGTGTTGGTTCAATAAGAACTGAAGATAGATCTTTAAAATAGATATGGAGACAATCAAGTACCTCATTCTTAGGCACCTCAAAGAGGTTTTCACCCTTGGATATGTCATTTCTTTTTACTTTTTTAAGTTTTGACACCGCCACACGGTGGTTTTTGCCATCAGAACTCCTATTCTTTTGATTTTCTTTTCTTTTTATCTTGTGAATAAGGTACTTGATGTCTAGTTCTATCATACTAGTAGCTAGTTCACTGGTGGAAGAGACTATAGGTTCAAGGGCATTTAGGTAACAGGCTATCTCATAATCATTTTGAAATGTCAAGAGCTCAAGTTCTTGATAGCGTTGGGACCAATCAATGAGGTCAGGATGAACAAGGGGCAAGTCAATGACTGGTTCAATGTTATAGATGTGAATGATATTATTGTTGGTGACCAAAGAGTCAGAGTCTGTCAAGTATCCTTCGAAGCTACCCAAATCAGGATTCATCCTAACAAGCAAAGAATCATCCACTAAGGAAACACGTGGGTTCAAATACTCTAATTCTACACATGACTTGTTGGCTACCTCGGGTTGAGAACTATAAGTGTGGATAACATCAATATCTCTATCAACTATGGAGGACTCAGAAAAGGAGTCTCATTCATACTCATGTGAACTTGTGTCTAAATTGTGACTAGGATGCTTACACCATGAAGGTTTTGATAATCTTTATGTGGAAGGTTTCATTTCATCAAAGGTAACACCTTCTCTTTCCATTAAATGAGAAATATTCTTACGTTGGCGTTCTCTATGAGGACCTTCTATATATGATTCTTGTTTTAAAGTTGCAACTGATGCATGAGTGACTAGAATATCAGAATCTCCCCAAAGGAGATTAGTGGAAGGGATCCAACCCTCACACATGTCTTGTTGGTTTTTCAGATTAGGAAAATATTCTGGTTCATTATCGCTATCCGACGCCTCAAAGATAGGATTAGTGCACTTGTTGTAATTCTCAAATCCTAGGCCAATTGGCTTCTTAGACTTGCGTCCAAAAAGAGAATGATTAAGGGGCTCGGCTCTAGCATCCAAATTGTGATTAAGATGGCCATATATGGGATAGCCCATCTGTCTTAAAAAAGCATACCCTCTTCCATAAGCATTAGGAGAGGGAGAGAATTTTTCATTATGAATGTATTTTTCTTCTCTATAGATCCAATCTCTAACAAATTTCTCCTCTTTCTCATCTTGGATAGGCACTGATGATTCTACAAATGTGCCAAATAAATTCATAGATGAAGAGGAAGGTTTCTTTTCTTGTGAAGGCTTGCCATAAGACCAAGGTGAAATTGGTAATGTTGTGAGGGAGTTGAGTTGATACCCCTCCCATGCCGAGGTCTATTGTTTTAAGCTTGTCTTTGCATTCAGCTAAGGTTGCATCAAAATCTTCTACTTCTCTATTAAGGGGAACATGAGTTCCTGTTGAAATTGAATTGACCGATAAAGTGTTATCCCCAGTTATACAAATCTCTATTCCATTGTAGGGGAACTTAACACACTGATAGTAGGTAGACGGTACTTCTTGCATATCATGAATCTATGGTCTACCAAGTAATGTATTATATGTAAGGGGTCCAACATCAACTATTTGAAATAAAATATCCTTTTGAATAGGGCCAATCCTAACAGCAAGGATGGCCAACCCCTTGGAACTTCTTTCTGCCTCATCATAGGCTTTGATAGTAATCCTTTTTTTGGTATCTATGACTTTCTCAAAATAACCCAATTCTTTCAAAAGACTAAAGGAACAAATATTAAGCCCAGCACCCCCATATATCAACACGTGCCTGACATGGGTTCGATGAATCATATATGAAGGGAAAGATTGTGTGGATGGCTCAAAGATTTATCATCATCTTCTAAAAATGTAAGGTAATGAGGGCTAACAATGTGATTAACCATGTTCTGGAATTCATCGACATCTAAGTTTTTGGGGACGTTCATCATGCGCAAAGCATCCTCAAGGATTTGCTTATGTCTCGGGGACAACTCTAAAAGCTCAAAGATCAAAACCTAAGCTGGGGTTCTTTGTAATTGATCAACAAGACTATAATCTGACTTAGGATTGACAGCTAGTTTCAAGGTGACAGGCTTGGATGCCACTTGCTTAGGTTTACTAGATTGGCTTGAATTGGCTCCTCTAATGACAATGGGACCTTGACTTTGTGTGACGACATTAAGGGCTTGATATGACCTTCTAGAGTTGGGACCCCTTAGCACCACAACAGGTTCTTCATCAAAAATAGGAGGAGAGTCCTCGTCTAGATCATAACCATAGGGATCTCTACCCCTCATCATATTGACATTCTCTTCTACACATTCAAGCATGTTGATAGTATTCTCTGCATCTATGTAGGTATAATTGATCTCAGCTTTTCCATTCTTAGCTTTAGAGGTTTCCCCCTTTTCATATTTGGGCAAAGGTTCCTTGAATGCCTTATGATCAGCGTCGGTGTTCAATCCATCTATCGTAAGTTTTCCATTCTCAATGAGATCTTGAATGATATGTCAGAGTATGTAGCAGTGTTCGAAGTCATGTCCAATACCATTATGAAATATGAAAAAGACCTTCTCACCCCACCAATGTGGTTTAACATCTGGTATACAAAAATTTGCAGGATCTTGAGAATGTGCAAGGTTGTTAGCAATAAGTGTTTTCAAAATATCCGCATATGAATCACCAAGTTTTGCAAACTAACGTCTTTCTCTCTTAGGCTTATCTTAGTATCTTAACTTACTTTCTTGTTGATTGGATGTATTGAGCTTCATAGCTTGAACGACGCTAGATAAATGGAGCACAGGTTGATCTTTTGGTTGGGAGGAATCCATAACTCCATCATTAACCACTTGTTTGTTCCTATTCCAATGTGTGTTCTTCCCTTTATCCTTGTTAGATTTGTTATTGTTTTGACCATTTTTGTTGTTATTTCCATGTTTGGTCAAAATTTCTTGTTCTCTTAAAACATCTTCAATCCTACATGCGGTATCAACCATGGTGTCAAATGAATCAAAAACCATTTTCTTAACTTCATACCGCAGTTCAGGAACTAAATTGCTAACAAGGATGTCAATCTTTTCATTGTCAGGAATGGTTCTAGAATAGCAAGAGAATTTTTGCCTCCACCTTTGCAAGAAAGTGACAAAGGATTCCCCTTGGTTTTGCTTTAAATTACATAAGTCTAGCAAGGTGATAGATCTTGATAGATTGTATGCAAAGTGTTGAACAAATCTTTGAACAAGCTCCTTGAAAGTCCTAATGGGGGGAGTTATTTTGGTGAACCATTCCATTGCCTGACCCTTAAGACTCCTTGGGAACAATCTCATGAGATATGAGTCATCTTGATGGAATTCAAAACTTGTGGTATAAAACTGGCGCACATGATCATGTGGATCTCCACTCCCATCATATTTGTCATATTGAGGAATTTCAACCTTCCTAGGAAATTCTTTCATGTCAACACTCTTATCAAAAGGATTAGGACAAATTGAGTCCAATGAGA
>MU227165.1:0-13582 GCA_018584345.1 Thuja plicata
TGCTCTCACCTTTTGAGTAACTTCTGAGTTCTGCTTTTTCCTCCTTCTGCTTCTCTCTTGTAACAGGTTATTTGCATGCAGGTATTCTTGGCATTCTGTGGATTTGTATTTCTCAAATCCTATAATATATGCAAAATATGGGCCAAATTTATTTCTAATAAACCTCGGACACTTGTTCGGTGTACTCATTACACCAAGGTGTGATTGCTAAGAGGAGTGAATAGATATATAAATATATCAACAAAAGATCAGGGTGATAGATTTTATTGAACCTCCACTAAGGAACTTTACCTCAAAGATTGATAAGAATTATAAAGTTTGTCCAACATAAGTATCTTATACATATTTTCACACACTTACATAGCTACATTCAGGTAAGACCTATGCCAATGTTTGCATGGGCCACTATCCAAATTGCATTAAAAAAATATGTATATAGATCAGGCCTAACAATCTATCTCTATGTCTATGATATCATTATGTGTTACACAATCAAATATAAAATTATTTTGTAAGGAACCATACATATTATAATATTAATGTAAATCTCCTTATCAATGTTCGAAATGTATTGCAGTGTCTTACGTGGCATTTCGTACATAAACTATTATTATTAAAATATTAAATTAAGCTTATTGGTCCCACAACTAACATGAACATATTTATAATATTATATATCTTGATTAGAAACCACTTATCTTGATTATAAACCACTAAATAATCTATTCTAGTACTGACAAATTATGATTGAAGTGCACATATATTTTACCTTGGGCATGATTCATCCTCTAGTTGGGCTAATTTGTCGATGACCCTGATCACTATAACAATCCTGAATTCTATGCTGCCACTACTATTGTTCCTTTCGAATGAGTTTTTAATGGTCATATGAGGTCCAACTTGCCGCTTCTCGAATCAGCATTTTGTCAAACAATTGGTGCCAAACTCCATCCGCAAGTATTTAGTGTACATTACGAGAAGGGCATTGGCGACATTGGAATTAAACATGATGGGAAACATTAAAAAATCTTCCTGCATTTGCATTCTATAATAATTATACACTCAAAGGGTTACCTCATTATTTCCTTCCCTCACATATCTGCTCAGGGTTGCATTCGATGAATCTATGCTTAGAACGCAGCCCAAGGGTTTTTGCGCACCCACCATGACTAAGGTGTTGTAGAAGGAATACATCCAATGAAACACACTTGTTTGCTGCATTCCTGTAATTGCCATTAGCAAATTGACCTTCTTTCCTTGTAAGGGCATATTGCATTCCTGCAAAAGAATTCTCACCACCTTGACCTTTGCATTGGATATCAAATGCATTTCTTAGCGAATGGATCAGACAGGATACGTAGTAGGTACTGGAAATCTATTGAAGAGGGGGCTAACTTTAAAAAACATGCAGGTAGAAGAACATGAATCTACTTCTACGTCCATGATGAAAAATGGTAGCAAAATACAGAGAACTAGTCATGGATGAATGGTTCCAGCATTTAGCTCACAGCCTCGAGACTATGTATAGTCTTATTGTTTATCGTTTACTGATCTAAAAATTCTTGCATGCTTAAAACCAATGATAGGAGCTACTGAAACCTTTTGTTGTAGCTTGTGGCTCTAATGCATTTACTTCCTTGTTTGCTCGAAAAGAGTTTGTTGACCCAATTTTTTTTGAAACAAAGCCAATTAAAATTTTCTTCTCAATTGCTAAATCATTCTCAATGCTCTTCACAAAATCAATCAATACCTACCACATGGAAATTTGAAAGATAATGTATGATTTGTTACATCTACCTTCTCTTCTTGTGCAACAAATGGAACCCCTTTTGTCTTTTCTAAATATTAATATTTTGGCGACACGTGCTATCATTAAAACCCAATAACACATCTGCTAGAATCTTTATCTTCAACTTGCTTTTTAGGTTCCTCTTGTTCTTGCTCATTGGTCTGTGCATTGACTTCTTGTGACGATCCCCTCCCTCTTCCTCAGATTTCCATGTATACTTTCTTCCTCTAATAGTCACAACTCTAATGTATCTGTACTTTTTAATAAATTAATATAGTCTCATTAAAAAAGGGGACATTGGAGACTAAATCAAACATTCCAACCAAAAAAATCTATTATCATTTGGCCACCGAAACATCCTTAAATTGAGGGAAAAACAAATAAAGTTTGTCAGTAATAGCTCAATCAGAATCCTCTTCATCCTTGTAATACATTGTAAACAACGACATTGAAGTATAGTTCTGAAAAAAAAAAGTGACATAAAATTATAAATAGTACAGATTTGAGCATATGTTTTACATTTTTAACATTGAATATAATAATTTGAGGCATTCATAGAACTTACCAAGCAATGGAAAAATAAAAATTTATAGGGCAGGTCCTTAAAATATATGCAAATCTTCTTCTTTCGAGAGTTTGCCTTCAATTGAATTCTAACCCTCAATCAGAATCCTCTTCATCCTCGTTTTGTAATACCCCTTTCCAAATAAATAATAAACCCTTCAATTAAAAATAAAATTTTGAAATTTTTCTATTTCTCACTATTCTTCTGCAACTCTAGTCAAACCTTTCAATGGAAATCATAGCTAAGCAACCCCAACATGTTTTGGTTTTAAAGGATCGACTACTTGGGAGTGACATCATCGAGGTTGTGACTGATGATGATGGTAAATCTCTAGAAGCGTGGAAGCGTGGACATGTAGGCATCATGATAGAATGTGAACTATCTAACACCTCTGCATCATTTGCAGTACCCGCATCTATTAAAAAGCCCTTCTTTCCAACCCTTTATTGCACGGCCAGGGAAATCTTTGCACACAACTCCTCGACATTACTGACAATTTCCAAAGCATTTAAAATTAATAGGGAGACACTAAGTAGAAGAAAAAAGTTGTAACACAGAATCACAAAGTCGTAACGGATTGAAAGCAAATGACCCAAACAAGACAAGCTAAGCCTTAATCCTTCGATGTGTTGAATTTGTGGCTTAATTTATACAATTTTAGGAGAGTTAATTATAATTTAGTTTAGTAGAATTATAATTAATTATGATTTTAATGATAATATTACATATAATATAAATAATATTATTATATAATATATTTTATAAAAAAAAAATTTATTTTTAAAATATATCAATTATATTTTAAATATAATTATAAAATATTATAGAATATAATTATATTTAACACTTTACATATAATATAAATTATATATTTATTCTATTTAATATAGTATAATTTATTGTTTAAAAAAAATGATATCATGATTATATTTATATAATATATATTATTAAATCTATCTTTAGAATAATGTAATAATTATAATTATTGTTATATACATTATATCCTATAATAGAATTTTTTTGATAAAATAGTAGAACCACTACATTTTTTATTAATAATATGACATAGCAAACAAGACCATTACAAAAGCCATTAACAAAGTCAATCTTAGAATTGTTGGCAAAGATACAACATTAATAAACAAAGGAGGGTAAAACAACAAAAATAACCGTGAAGAGCTCACCAATGTGAGATTGATATTTATATATATTAAACAGAAAATTTATCAAAGTATTATTAATTTATAATTAATAATTTTAAGTAAAAAAATTAATTTTTTAACATTTAGTTTTTTCAATATAATTAAATTTTATTTTGCATTTAATAATTTATTTTTATTTGAAATGTTCATATGAAAACATGGATATCTTATATTATTTTAACTCTATTTTTAAATAGATGTTAGATATTTATATCTTCTTGTATTTTTAACCTCACTTTTTTTTTACTTTCTTTTCTTCAATTCATTATTTGGTCAATTTATTTTTTTAATTTTTAATAAATTATTAGTTATTGTTTAGATGAAAGTATGTTTGGATATTTTTGGATGGAAAGTTTTCGATTAAGGGTAAAGCAGTTTTTGAAGGGAACAGTAACCCTTTACAAAAAACTAAAGATAGGCATTTAGAAACAAAAGCAGAAACTAATAGACAATACCAAAAAAATCAGCTAGGGGAAAAGAAGAGATAGCATGGAGGACCCCACCAGCAAGATCACGCGGTCAAAAGACGACATCAGACAAAAAGAAAACCAACCCCAGCAACCAAGATCAGGTCTGCTTCAAGATCTCAGCAGACTCTTCCATCACATGTTTATATTGGTCGATGGCTTCTTTGAGTTCATTAATTTCTTTGGAGCTCCCCTGTTTCACTTTTTTGGCACTAGCCCTTGTTCGAGTCCTTGGGCCAGCAATGCTGGGATCAACATTATTATCCAGATCAACCACAATAGTGGTAGAGTTCCCATCCAGCACAGAAAGCAGAGCCCTAAGATTACTGTTAGTCACTTTCATTCCCTCATAATTGTTTTTCATTATTCTGTTGAGGGTTTCTTCTATGGTCTGGATACGACTCTAAGTAGTTCGCTGGCGGAAGTTAACCACGACATTGATCCTTAGCTCAAGTTTCTCTAGTAGTCTCTTATCCATATTCTCCTCCTGATCTTCATTGGTAGAATCTTCTTTCAGGGGTTTAGAAAATAGGACTGCCAGCTTATTAACTCTGTCTTGGAGGTCATCATACTTTTCGTTAATATATCTTATCTCTTCCAGAAGCTATGTATTCAACTGCAAATCCATATCAGCCCTTTCTCTAACAACATGAATAAACCTGCAGGGATCTTGGGTTTTGTCGGTCTCATTACCATGACTATCCTCCTTTTTATCTTTACCTTTTTCATTGTCCCTAGATCCCATAGCCTTGTCTTCTCTGGAAGTCCTGCCCTCAAAAGACATAGATTCCACATAATTCACCAGAACAGGGGTAGTGTCAGAAATACCCTTCTCTTTAGTCTTCGGGCTAGGCTCGTTGTAATTTTTAGCAGGGGAATTAGGTTTTTCCACCTCCACAACCATAGAATCTCCTCAGATGAATCGGTTAATTCCTGCTCAAGGGACTCTGTGTCTTCCTCCGTTTCCATGCCCTTTTCCTCAGTGAGGAATTTAGAAGCTTCCCCTTTTTCTTTTTTCACATCCTTCTCCTTAGACTCTATTTCGCAATCCGTGCACATGCCTTCCTCCTCCGTGAGGATCTTGATATGCTCTTCACCACTAGTATTGGATTTTCCCTTCTTCTTTTTACCAGGAGTGTTTCTTTCAGTATTCATAGGTATTTTACCTTTCTTACCTTTGTTTGAGTCTTCCTCCTTAGGGTTTCCCTGCATCTTAAATTTAGCATGCTCATAAATTAACAGTATAAGCCCATCATGGAGGATTGGTGACGCAGCATTCTTTCTGTTCTCCAAGATATTGTTTTCCAGAGACTTAAGAAGAAAAAAAGGAAAAGAGATTCACCTATTGAAGTGGAAATGATTGACCAACATAAAATGGAAATTGTAAACCCTAGTGTAACGACCCTCTAGGGTAAAATACTGCATCATAGCTTTGACAACCTTGGCCTAAAAGAGCTTCATATGATCCTGCAGGAAGAAATTACCCGACTGCTTAACAAGAAGGTCTCTTTCCACCTTAGTCTTAGGGTACATTTTAGCAGCATTTTTAGCCATGACAACACCTCTATAATATTTTAGACCAGACAACTTAAGACTCGTGATTTCAGAGATAAGCTTTTCAGTGACACTAAAAGTTTTACCACACAGAGTTACCTAACCATTGTCCCAGCTGTCCGCAAATTCCTTGGAGATGTCCTTATTATTTCTGTGGAGTCTCTCCATATATTTCTTTACCCCACCTTGCTTGATTCTCTTCCAAACCTCTTTTTCTTTCTTCCATTTAAAGACTGACGGTTCTTCCCTTTTCAACTTTCCTCCCATAATGCCGGAGAACTAGAGATCAGAATATGACAGAGCGAAAGCGAAATGAGGAGTTTGAGAATGAATGATGGTAAAATTCCACCATTTAATAGAAATGATAAATTTTTTCCCATAAGTGTTATAATTAATGCACTTGCTATCGTGTATGTGAAGCTCACATTTGAGGCAACTCTTAAAACTAGCCTTTCTTGTCATCATTATTGGGAATATTTTCGGGTTTATGGAAGATTTGATCGTACATCACAAGATTAGCGATATCAATACTTAATCCTTGACTTCCATTCCAGTATCTAACATCATCACTAAAGGCACCCACATTTGCTAGGCTGTCTGCCATGCAGTTGGACTCTCTGTAGGCATGACTAGCATAGGTGATGTCGAATCCTTCCATCAAAGTTTTAATTTCATCAAAGATATGACTAGTATTCCACGAGGGAGAATTAATATCTTTAATACAATTTATTGTATTCAATGAATCCCCTTCCAGCCAAAATTTAGAATAGTTCTGCATTTTAGTAAGTTTGCAGGCATTGAGGGCCGCCATAGCTTTGGCCATATGACTAGTTTAATATCCTAAAGGATGAGCCAAGGCCGTAATGCACTTTCCTTCATAATTTCTAGCTATGCTCCCACAACCTGCTCTACTAGGGTTTCCTTTAGCCGCTCCGTCAAAGTTCACTTTGAGCCATCTAGGAGGAGGAAGGGGGGTTTTATATTTGGAGGTGAAGTCCCAATTCTGAAGGATCTCCTTATCATTGATCCCTTCCAAAAGTTTAGGTTTTAATTCAATTGCAACTTTAATGTTTTCATTAACACCATTGATAATTTTGGATCCAATCAAGATAGGAGTAGATTTTTTGTCTCGGAATATCCTGTCATTCCTTTCTTTCCATATTCTCTATATGACATGAGGCCCTATATAATCCCAAACAAGTTTTCCCAATTGGTGTTGAATAGGGGATCTCCATTGTTCCAAAAACTCTTGAATAGTATTGGGGGACACCCAGCTAACTTTCCAGTGTTGTAACACCACCCTCCAGATTTCCTTAGTGAATTGACAATGGAGCAGAATGTGAGTAGAGGTCTCAGCATCTTTCATACAAAGATAGCATCTATTAGGGATAATCCATCCTCTTTTCTTCATATTATCAGTAGTCAGGATTTTGTCCTGTATAAACAGCCAATAAAAAAAGTTAATTTTAGGGATGAGAGAAGGAAACCAAACCTTAGTTATTTTAGGCTCTTCCTTCCTTGGGTTGATCACTGAATAGGCAGAGGCCACAGAAAAGATACCATTAGGATTAGGGGCCCAGATTATCTCATCTTCTCTATTAGCATTAATAACCCAAGGAGAAAGATCCAGGTTAATATTTTTCAGCATGGGATCAATATCATACAAGTTTAACCATTTATTTTCCCTCCAATAGTCAACCACTTTACAACCAAATCTGAATTTACACATGACCGCAATGTTATCCATTCCAGGGTACTGGATCAGAGGCTTTTCTCTAAACCAAGGATCATCCCAGAAATTAATATTCTGCTCATTGCCAACTTTCCATCGGGCCCCTTTAGCAGCTAGGGGTCTAGCCTTCAAAATGCTATTCCAAATCACTGAGCCCTGAACAATATTAGGAGAAGAGAGGAACGAATTAATAGAAGGAGTGTCAAAAAGATACATAGACTTAAGAATTTTGTTCCAGCCTTTCTCTTCCTCAAAATTTCTCCAGCACTGCTTAGCTAGGAGAGCAGTATTGATGTCCTTAATTCTTCTAATACCCAGACCCGCAAGTTTGATCAGCTTACACACTTTTTCCCAAGCCACAAGGTGTATTATGTCTTTAACTTTAGTTCCAAACCATAAAAATCTTTTCTAAATTTTCTCAATAGTATCTACAAACTTAGATGGAATTTTGAAAAGACTCAGGGCATAAACTAGGAGATTTTGGAGGGAGCTCTTAAGCAGCATAACTTTTCTAGCATTGCTGAGGAGGGATCCTTTCCACCCAGCAAGTTTTTTATTGAATTTCTCCACAATTTCCATCCAGAAAGAATCAGGCGGTTTACTTCCCAATGGCAGACCTAAGTAGCTCGAGGGGAGAATAGAAATAGAACAGCCCAGAATGGTCGCCATTCTCCTCTACCGATCCAAGGGAGTGTTGATGAAGAAGAGGGAACTTTTATCCTAGTTTATTAGCTGACTAGTAGCCGAAGAATAAGAGTCAAGATCTTTCTTGATATCTATAGCTTCTTTAATAGATTAAGATCCCATAAGAACAGTGTCATCCATGAACTTCTCATGGGAGCTTGGAGAGCAGGAGGAAGAGGGGAGAAGGCCAAGAATCTTCCCTTCCAAGACCCCTTTAGAGAACATTCTCCCAAGGCTTTCAGCCATCATAGAAAAAAGGATGGGGGAGATAGGGTCTCCTTGGTGGAGACCTCTTGAAGGAAAGAAGAGGTTAGAGGCAGAACCATTCACCAACACTGAAATAGAAGGGGAACTTGGAATGAGTTGCTGGATAAGACCAATCACTTTCGCAGAGAAACCAAAAGCAGATAGAACTTTGCAGAGGAATTTCCAGTCCACTCTTTTGTAAGCCTTAGAAAAATCCACCTTCATGAGGAATCCATTCTTTTTTAAGGCCTCCAGCGAGTGGATGTTCTCATGAACAAAGATAATGGAATCCAGGATTTGCCTACCCGGAACAAAGCCATTTTGCTGGGGGGATATTATTTTTGGGAGGATCTTCAGGATACGGGTTGTGAGGACCTTAGAAATAATCTTATAGAAAGTGTTACATAAGCTTATCGGTCTAAAACTATTAGCATAATCCGCTCCTGGCCTCTTAGGAATGAGGACAAAAAAGGTGGAATTAACTTCTCTCAGTAGAGAACCAGATCCAAAGAACTCTTTAACCGCATCCAAGATATCTTTCTCCACAATATGCCAAAAGGATTGGAAGAAGAAGGGAGGGAATCCATCCAAGCCTAGAGATTTTTCTCCTTCAAAAGAGAAGGTAGCCACTCTTATTTCCAGAGTTGACAAAATTTTGTCCAGCATCTTATTATCCTCTCTTGACAGAGTGCAGAGGATCGTTTCCAACAGCAAATGTTGATTATCCTTAGAGAGGTTAGGGTCAGCTTTGAGAAGGGATGCAAAATAACCAGTCATTTCTTTCTTGATATCCTCTTCCTTACTCAGTTTACCCTAATTTCCATTGATGTGATCTATTCTCTCAGCAGCCTTGTGCTTCTAGGCATTAAGGTGGAAGAACCTGGTATTTTATCACCTACATGGAGCCAAAGAGCTCTAGAACGTTGTCTCCAAAATACCTCCTCCTTAGAGATAATATTATGGTAATCATCTTGAATTTTATTTTCCTCGACTTTGTTGTCCTCCATTAGGCCCTCTAGGTCAATAATTCTTTGAATTTCTTCGAGTTCAGCTTGGACTAGACTTTTATTTTTAAAAATATCTCCAAATTCTTCTTTATTCCAAACCTTGACTCTGATTTTAATGTTTTTAAGTTTTTGAACCACTCTGTACATCACAGTTCCCTCCACTTGGATATTCCACCACTCTTCAATAAGCTTAGCAATGTTAGGGTGTTGCATCCACATTTTTTCGAATCGAAAAGGAAAGTTCCTCTTCCCTGAAATAGGATTCGCTTGAATAGATATAGGAGAGTGGTTAGAGCCAACTCTAGGAAGAGAAGATAGAGAACAGTCATAGAGAAGAATCCATTCCATAGTCAGAAGGGACCTATCCAATCGAACTTGAATCAAATTATCCCCAACTCTTTTGTTAGACCAGGTAAAGTTACTACCTCTAAGTTCAAGGTCCAAGAGGGCTCAGTTATTGATGAAGTCCATGAGAGCTATTCCACTATCAATCTGAGAGGAGATACCACCCATTTTTTTAGAGTCTGTCAAGGGAGTATAAAAGTCTCCAACCACCATCCAGTAATCATGTTTAAAGTTACTTCTCTCCGCTTCCAATCTCCGCTAGAATTTATCCCTTCCAATTTTTGAGTTGGGAGCACAAATGTTAGAGAGGACCCAAGTGAATCCATCTTGAATATGGTTAAATCTTATAGAAGAGATATTGCCTTCCGATTTGATAAGATCCCTAGAGATAGTGTTCAGGTTCCAAAAGGCAGCAATTCCACCTGAAGGTCCTATTGAGCTACACCCAGTCGCTCCACAATTTTTAAATAGTTTTATCTTTTCCACTTTATCTCTTGTCATTTTAGTTTCTTGTATAAGAATGATATCGGGTTTCTGATCTCTGACTAAGTTTCTCAGTACATCCTGCTTGTGGGGGATATTTAATCCCCTGATGTTCCATGAGATAATCTTCATTTATAACTTTTGGGAGAAATCCTGGATGGTCCTTTGTCGCCCATCCTCTATACTTTATCTACTCTCCTGATCACGAGTGAAGCTATTTTTAGGTCGGCCTCTCGGAAGTTTTGGAGTACCCACATCCGCTTTCTTAGCTCTAGTTACCACTCCTCCTTGGGTCATCCCAGATATCCTGCTGGTGTGTTTCTTCTTGCTAGTAGAAACCTCACTCCAAGGGTCCCCTCCATCTTCTAAAAAAGGGTTAGATTCTTCAATCGATTCTGCCCAGCTAGGGTTTTTCTTAGGGGTTTGAGGGATATCAATTGATTTAGCACCTAGATCTATTATAACTTCTAAAGGAGAAAAGGAATTCTCAACACAAAGGGTTTCCATACCTTTTTGATCTTCAACAATTTCT
The DNA here is from genome assembly GCA_018584345.1 of Thuja plicata. Taxonomy (NCBI): domain Eukaryota; kingdom Viridiplantae; phylum Streptophyta; class Pinopsida; order Cupressales; family Cupressaceae; genus Thuja; species Thuja plicata. The sequence goes on from MU227165.1 coordinate 10,607, forward strand.
CCTTCTTCAAAGAAGTCCTCTGGCTCAATTGTCTTTAACAGGGGAGGATCCCCATAGCATGTTTGGTTAGTATCTCCCAGTGAAGCATTCATCAGACTAGTAGCATCATATTTCTTTGTATATATCACTAGCTCTGTCGATGCAGGAACTGGGGGTTTAGTCAAAGATTTTTCCATCTAGATCTTCCTTGGTTCCTTCGGAGGGAGATTTTTTTCTTTCTGAGTCTTGAGAGGGCATTCTTTTGCCCTATGACCCAATTTCTTGTGGGTAAAGCACACAAAGGGGAGGGATTCAAACTCTAGTTCTTGCGACCAAGATCCAAGCTTAGATTTAATCACTATATTGTTTGGAAGATCCGCCGTCTAGAGGATGTTAACATAAATCCTGGCATACACCCTTCTCATTTTAGCCGCTGTCATAGGATCAATCGATAGGAGTTCTCCAAAGGAACTAGTCAATCCTCCCAGAACATCTTCATGCCAATATTCAAGTGGAAGCCCTGGGAATTTGACCCAGACAGGAGCCGAGACAAAGAAAGCCAAATCATTTAGAACCAGATTAGCAGACCACTTACACAGGGCAAGGGAGCAGGAGCCTAGCATCTAAGGGCCCCCACAGAGAATATGAGAGAGATCTTCCATATTGGAGAACTCGAAGGAAAAGAATCATTTAGCCATTGCAGCGATATCGACTTGCCCTTTCAGAAACCATTTCCTCTTAGCAAACAATCTGACAGCTTCAATATTAGGTCTTCCTCCCGCAAACTTTCCTATTAGAGTCATTTCCATTGCCAAAATGGAATGATTGATCAAAGGATCAGGGATAATAATAGAGAATTCTCCTTTTTCCGGGTTGGATATCACATTAACCGCAGGAAAGGAAGATTTCCCTGTTGGTTTAATACCAAAGAGGCCCGCCCACTTTCCCTTGGGAGTTGACACTCCAGCTTTGCAAGATTCTTGAGCTTGTCGAGGACCTACAGAGGGGCCCTCATTCAAGGTACTCTCGGGTACAGTAATCTTGGTTGACTTCAACCCATTTTGGTCAAAATCAACCTTGATGTCATTATGCTAGGGAAGGAGGCCTCCCACCGGAAGAGAAGATTCCAGAGCAGGTACTATACCTGCAGAACCTGCACCGCCATGGCCAGGATTTGAAATTAGGTTCCTGCTCGAGGAATTCTCCAGAGGTTTCCTGCTCGAGGTTTCCGCCATTCCCACGATTATTCTTAGTGAGAAAAGAAAGTGTTTTTTTTTGTTGCCTTTGGATGGAAAGTTCTATTAGACATTAAAACTAATATATGTTTGTTTTATTTCATTTATTTTTATATTAATTTGAGCTACACAAGCTTATTTGTTTAAGTTGAACTACAAATACATATCCCTTTTTTATTATATCAATTTAAATTTTAATATTTTGTATATAAATGATTATATAATATAAAATATAAATTTTGTTTATATATTAAATTATTATTAATATATGTTGTTTTCTATCATAAAAATTATAATTTTTTAAAATTTATATATTTATTTAAATAAATAATTTTGTACTATATCTGAAAATATATATTTATCAACATTATCATATTTCCACAACCATTTAAATTAATTATAATTAACTATGTTATTATTTTATAAAATATATTTGATATTGAAATTATATGAATTAATTTAATTATAAATATAATTTATAATATCTAAATTATAAATTTTTGTAATTTATAATTAATATTGTATATTTAACTAAAATTATAATCTAAATATTATTAATTAAAGTTGTATATTTGACTTGAATTATAATCTAAATACTATTAATTTATAATTAATATTACATATTTAACTTAAATTATAATCTAAATATTATCAACATAATATTAGTTATATAAATTAATATATAATTATATATTTTTTTTTTAATAAAATGTAATCCTAAGGTTAGGTTTCCCATACTATCTTAAATATGGAGCCATCATTAGGATTATGGTTAGAATCATTACTTAGAATCATGATCAATGTCATGATTAGGATTATGGTTACGAGGGTTGATGATTATGGTTCAAATTTTGTTTAGGGTTAAGATTGACATCATGATTAGCGTGAGGGTTAGGGTTAGGATTTGGGTTATGGTTAGGGTTTATAGTTAGAATTGGGATTATAGTTATAGTTAGGGTTTATATAATGGTTGGGTCTAGGGTCTGGCGTATAGTTAGGAAGAGCATTAGGATTAGGGTTAGGGTTAGAGTTTAGGATTACAGTTTAAATTTCTATTAGGGTTTGGGTTTACACCATGGTTAAGGTTATGGTTGCAGTTAGCATTATGATCATGGTTAGAATTATGGTTGGGATTAGGATTTAGGGTTACATGGTTAGAACTACATTTAGGTTTTGGGTTTTCATCATGGTTTTGCGGTTAAGGCTAGGGTTATGGTTAGGATTAGAGTTGAGATTATACTTAGGGTTTAATATTATGGTTCAAATTTTGTTTATAATTAGGGTTTATATTGTGGTTATGGTTGTGGTTGTTGTTAGGCTTCAGGTTAGGATCATGATTACAATTAGGGTTATGGTTCAAGGTTATGGATAGAACTATGGTTAAGTTTAGGGTTTTCATTATTATTTAAGGGTTAGGGTTATGATTATGTTTAGGGTTAGAGTTTAGGTTTAGGACTATGATTAGTGTTAGGGTTTAGGTTTATTGTTTAGATTATGGTTAAGGTTAGGGTTGAAATTTGGGCAATATAAATAATATTACATATTTAACTTAAATTATGATCTAAATATTATCAAGATAATATATAATAGTAATATTGTACAAATCAACTTTGTCATCAATTCAAAACTTATAAGTTAATTATTATTATTATAATAAATATATTTATCACATGAATAATTATAAATTAATGATAATAATTAATATTAATATATTTTCTTTAAATTCATGTTTTCACATCAATTGATTTTATTTTTACATATT
>MU227165.1:17643-33892 GCA_018584345.1 Thuja plicata
TTGCTATTGTACAGCTGCTTCATTATGTGTTTTGTATATCATACTTGACTGGTATTGTGACTTACTCTCCGTGTGAGGCATGCCTCCGGAGTTGACTTAAGTACGGATAATTTTGTTTTGTAAATCTATTGATAACACTATATTTAATATATAAAAAAAAATCATATTTATTTATTTTTAACTCATTAATTAAAAATTAAATAAATTTATTATCAAATCATAAAATATATATACATATATTTTAATAAATTTAAACTATATTAGAATTAGAAAATAATAGAATATATATTTATAAATTTAAAAAACTTTATGCGCTCCCAAAGATTTTAATCGCCCCCACTTTTTACATCAAAAGTTTTTTTAATATTTAATATAGTTGTTGTGCAAAAACGTTGCCCCTGTGCTTATATTCTCCTGTGTGTGCATAATGGAAACCGGAGGACAGCATTTAACCGCCCATCAAAATGCAAAGTACTTTTGTCAAATGTTGCAGATTAGTCTCTGCCCGTTGCACATCAAAATAGGGCTCGGCGGGGGTGGGGCATTCAATAAAGGGAGAACCTAGAACCAGGAGCTAGCTGTTACCGTTAGCGGATTTCACCCACAGATCAAATAATGCTCAATCAATTTGAATGAGCTGTCAAGCACAAAGACAGAAAACTGATTAAAAAAAAGTGAACTGATTTGATGGATGGTAGCAGAGAAACGACGCATTCAAACGGAGAGTCAGGATTGTTTCAATGGCAGTCATTGCTTTTTTTCTGAAGGTCCTTCAGCCGTTGAATGTAAAAAACAGGCCGGGGCTTTGCAAGAGGGAAACGCCTACTACGTAATAATAAAAAGAATAATTTATGTTTGCCCACGAGTTTAACCGACCTCCCCAGATATGACCGATTTAGGTGAGCAATGCCAGCGAATTTCTGAACAACTCATCCAACACCTGCAGGCTGTTGGGAAGGAGTTCTTCGATCTTCCGCAGGAGGAAAAGGAGAAGTATTCCAACAAAGCGGCCAAGGTTTGAATAATGCACATGGGTTCCAAGATATCAATAGCATCCATAGGATCATCTTCATATGAATTTGAGGCATCCTTTTGAAAATCTGTAGTGACTAAATCTGGGATGAGATTGTTAGTTGTACCAAGGGGGAGGATCATAAAACAATCTTAAGATCTTTTAGTATCTCAAAAAAGTGAAAGAGAGGCATAATTAGGATTTCATTGGTCTTACCCTTCCCATTGCACTCAGAAATCAGACTCTACCATAATATTAAATTTTTCTTTGCAGCTTTGTTTCTAAATCTCCTTGTAAGTTGACCTTTCTAGATGACGCTGATCACCAACAAGGCCACCAGTTGAAGAGTAAGTGAAAAGACCTTATTGAGCATCTACCATGTATTTATTTTTCCTCATCAACTTATCTTGATTCTTCCTACTCTAGTCACACTCTATGGGCAAAAAGCTATCTATTCTTCGTAGTTTACTTTGGGAACCAGTTTTGGTCAAGGTTTTAAGACACCCTACTTCAAAATGATTTCTACTCTCATAATTTAAGAAGAAGAACGTTTGGTCTTCCACTTAACCATTTTTTTCTACATCCCACTTGACGAAGATACGCAAATGATTGCAATAATTAGATTAATATAAATTAATTTAATAATGATAAATAGGAGATAAATTTTAATCCAATATACATGATTGAATCACCGTCCCCCATATCTAACTCAAGAACAAGCCCAAGCTTTGAGATAATATTTGAATAGAAAATTATAAAATTGAATCGAAATGGGGTCATTAGACAGAACCTTTGATCTAGGGTTGTAATAATTAGGCTATATATGCACATAAATAAGGTTTTCTCTACACCACCATGGGGATTTCACTAAAATATCATTCTTGTCTTTTACCATATTAAAATCTACAATATTTTTTGGTAGGAAGCAAACTACTGCAAACATATTCCAATTGTTTTCTATGGAGGCTCTAATCTCCTTTTAAAAATTCTTACCAATAAATATCCCTATTATATTTGTATGGTGAAGAATTATGCCAAGATCGGAAGAAGAAAAGACAAGCACGAGAGAACAAGAGTGACTCAAAAAATTGATATGTTTAAGAGTGCATGTAAATACAAAGAGCCATGCATATATAGGCAAGGACGAGAAGGTTGGATACAACCATGACAACTCCTCCATAAGAGGAACACCTGTCATTTCAAATGACAAGTGTAACTCAAGCTTGTAACTTATATGCTAAGGTATCTAAACCCTTGTCTCCACCACATGAGGTGAAACAAAGTCTAAACTAACCTAGGTAAGCTTCAGAAGATAAGGGTGAATAAGTCTAACTAGCAAGAGATAAGTTCAAACTAGATAGATAATAAACCTATTTACACTAACAACCCCCCTTAAGTACAACTTAGGGAATGATGTATGCAATGATCATTATGATAATGAGTCCCAGCTACAAGGCCATGTTAGGTATGCATGTAAAAGCAATTTCTCATAAGCGGAGTAAAGGAGAAAATCCAGTGGTAAATAAAACTCATCTCCAAAAGAGAAATGATACATGAAAAAATGTACAAGTGTGAAGAAGATAGAAGGAAAGATTTATGATGACCTACCAAGTACTACTTATAACACATAAGTACATGAGATGCACCCCATAGGAGAGAATATAGAGAATTTCATGTGACCCCTTCGTAAAATTATGCATCTGGTCTTCTCATTCTGGATAGGAACTTGCAGGAAGAAAGATGAATGTCTCTGAATGTCGCTCATGATCTAAAGATAATGATATCTTTAAAGGATGCTCAATGATCTACAAACCAATGCTAAAGTGTTCCAGATAATGTTATGATAGATCATGTATCATATGTGATTCAGGACCATGAACCTTGGATGTCCGGTGTGATTCTCATACTATTGTAGAGGATGTCAAAATAGATGATGACTGAGTCTGATATGGAGACTCATAAATAAATATGTGATATGTTAATATCAAAGAAAATGTAGGCAAGGCAAGAGAAATTACAAAGATGAAAAAGGTGATGCAACTTCACGGAAGTTAACATCAAATAGAAGATAAATATCTCCAAAGAAGTCATACCACTGAAATTTACTGGTGTCACATCATTTTAATTAAAAAAATCTTTTTCAAAGATCTTTCATGTGTGAAGGTTTCATAGTGGGTTTCAACCTATCCTTCAGATTTTCAAACCCAATCAGCCTTTGGCTTTTCAAACTACACACGCATAGATAATTCCACGCAAACAGGGTCTGAGATGGATGGTTGTGACATATAACATCCACTCATCTCTTTTTTTAATTATGATTGCATTAGATGAATAAGTTATTTTATCTATAGTGTGACAAATTGCATATTGCCCATGATTTTCTAGATTGCCTAGCAACTATTTTAATCAAATTATGTTTTTTACAAAACATTTTTAAATAATAGAATGTGTGCATCATCACAAAAGAGTTAAATCAAAAACTCCTGTAACTTTTTTTAGTGGTGGAAATTTAATTTATGCAAAGAAATGGACTGTAATAATAGCTAAGATACTTTTCATAATAGAAAGTGCATATGTTGAAAATAATTTCTTCTTCTATCTCCATATTGTTGAAATAAACTTGATAAAAATTTATACACTAAGAAACTTATACATTACCCCAACATGTGAGATTTTATCTTTAGCTTCATGCGATGAATTACAAGATACAAGGTACAATAGTAAATAATCTATTAGCATAATATATCATCATCATTCCACCCAACTCTATATATTGAATTAATATTCTTGATATATTTGAATATTAAAACATCCTTTGTTTTCTAGATTGTGTACATAACTTAAATCCATACAATCAAGATCGTGAAGAATCAAGAGAGTAAAATATATAATTTTGTTTGAGAATTTGTTTATACAAGTGTTTGTGTGAGTACACAATCTTTTTAAAGATTTTGTTTGTCTAGACAATTATTCGTCAAATGAAACCCACTTAGGGGAAACAAGGACACAAACCTAGACAAATGTACATGCAAACATTAAAAAACTTGTGTTTGAAATTACGTTTAATTTAAACATATTTTCCTTCTAACCTATAATGCTTCTTAGATTTTCCTATTAAAAAGGTTTTATTTTTATGCATTAGGTTTCTATTTCCCAAAACATAATAAATTTAAGTTTTAACAAAGCATCTCAAACTGAATCATAATGATTAATTTCTATCACATCTAAACAACCTAAATAACTATTATAATGAATATAATTCATCCAAGAATTACTCATAGTCATAGCTTGTTCAGATTAATATAATATATCATGATAATATTTACTAGACTTACCCTTGAGAGAGTGAACTAAAACAATCTAGAGTTAGTAGTCTATATCAATCTTAATTAAAAGGTCATTTGAACAAATGAGTTGATATTAAATTTTCTAGTTTTATCAAATCAAACACCAATATAATACAAATTATTTAAGCCAAACTGGTCCATAATATTGATTGAAAGCTCAAGTGGATTGACTACTTTTTCCATATTTATGGCCTCCTTCCATACATGACTTCAAATCCTGGCCTCGTCATCCTCGCTCTTACATATAAAAATTTTCCTCCCACTTTTTCCTTTCAATATAGTTGGCTTATAGTTTTTGAGTGATGAGCGGTAGTAATTTTATTGTAGAGAGGTGAATAATGAATATACTATAGCGCTTATGGAAGTGGTGAATAAGTTTCTCTCATCATCGTGTTTACATCTTGGTATGGGCGAACACACCATGAAAGAGGAGCTTGGCAGTGAGGATTTGGAGATGGAGATGAAAATAAATTACTACCCACCTTTCCCTCAACTAGAACTTTCTTTGGGAGTATAACCTCATAGTGACATGGTTTTGCGACTCTTCTTGTTCCCAATAAAATTCCTGGTTTATAGGTTTACAAAGATGGTCATTGGGTTGGCACAGATTATGTTCCTAATGCTATCATTGTCCACATCGGAGATCAAGTGGAGGTGAGTGAATTATTTTTATTTATTTCTCTTCTATTTTTATCCAGCTGTAGTATTCCTCATGGTTGTTGGAGGAAACTAATCTCTTGCAACATTCCCCTTTACTTTCTACCAATTCAAATCTCTTTCGTGACATCTTTTATCGACACTTCAGTGTCTAAAATCTTCAAATTCAGATCGAACCTAGAAAATATCATCATTCCCTTGCGATACTTTAACCACAAAATTTGGCACACTTGATCTCTAGTCCATTGTAGGTTCAAGTGTGAAACCTTGTATTTTCTCAAAAACCTCCCATTGAGCCACACTACAGACTCTTTGGGATCCTAACTTTACTGGGCTCTCCTTCCCTACTACTTACCCAAATTTAAATACAATGCTTCAACATTTAACTATATTCAATCCTTTACCTCTCAACCTAGACACTTATTCATAAACCTCCTACACAATAAACTTGGAAATCCATAATAAAGACAACATACTGTGACATACTCCAAACTTACAATATTCTCTCTTCAACAATACTTCACTCTTTCTTTCACTAACTATAGACTCTTTTCATCATCAACATTATAGACCAACCCCCTGACCAACCCCCAGAGAACTATGAGTCCCTCCCCTCTCCAAACCCCTCACGGAGACCCCCAGGTTAAACCCCTCTCAACTGGAATGGAGGAAAAATGCAATTTTACTGGCACCCTCAAATGTAAATTTCTGAATATTGACAAGGAAATTGCAGAGATCAAAAAGGGAATGCAGGACATGATGGATCTCTACAGGAGGAAAAACAAATTTGCTCTGAAAGTGATGCATGCCTCGGCATTAACCCTTTGCAACATGCAGGAGAAGATGGATGATGGAAAACTGGAAGCAAATGATGAGAATAGAGACCTGTTTCTATTTCTCCAGGAGGAATGGGCTCGATCCCTACTGTCCAAACAGTTGGGAGAGAAAAATTAATTGCGTTGTCTATGGTTTTGGTTTTTTTGACTGGGCTGGTCCCATGGTTTCCCCGCTCTGTTATGGGGGTTATTATTAAGTTTATATTTTTGTTTTGGTCGAGCCCTGCGTGGCTTAGGGACAATATTTTTGAAGATGTTATTGTTAGTAAGTTCTCTGGTTTTATCTTTTTAAGAAGAACTGAAACTTTTGTTCTTGATAGAGGTAGAACTTTTATTGCCTGTGATAAACTGCTAATCTTCTTTAAGCTTCGACTGGTGCCATTAATTTTCTATTAATGTGCTTCTAGTCCCCTGTTTCATGGGCCAGCACCCTCTTGCTGCTTATTTTATCAAAAACATTATAGACCTTAAATGCTCCTTGTAGGTCTGAGATTTTTTTCCTTTCTTTCACATTGTATCTATGTTTAGACTACAACGCTCCCTCTGATCTAATCTATCTCTTATAATAATTTGAAAGAAGATGATAAAATAAAACTCAAAAGATAATGCTACGTCAAGCAGGAATTTGATTTTATTGTTTGATAAAAACATATTAAAATACCTCTCATTTATAGATAATTTTAAATCACCATCATAGTAGAAAACTAGAACAGTCTCTAAATACCTAGAAGAAACTACCTTCCCAATATTTAGTAAATGTGAGAATTGGATGACTTATCCTAGCATGAAATTATACTACTATAACATCCAAACAAACTCTTATTATATAAGTGAAAGGTGTCTACCATTAGATTGGAAAAGGTGACTAATGGTTTGAACATTATAGCTAGAGTTTCATTTAATATCAGATAACATGGAGCAGGGATTTCCTACATGAAGAACACATTGATTGCTCGAGAAATTAATTTCCTCCAACATTCCCCCTTATTTTCTACCAATTTAAATCTCTTTCTTGACATCTTTTGTTGACACTTCAGTATCTAAAATCCTTAAATTCAGATCGAATGTAGTAAATCTCATGATTCCCTAGGGATGCTCTAACCAGGAACTTTGGTACACTCAATATCTAGTCCATTGTAGGTTCATATCTGAAACCCTTGTATTTTATCAACACCTCCTATTGAGCCACACTGCAAGCGTTTGGGGATCCTAAATTTACTGGCTCTCTTTCCCTAATGCTTACCCAAATTTAAAGATAATTAATTTCTTACCCAAATTAAAGATCAAGTGGAGGTTAGTGAATTCTTTTTATTTGTTTCTTTACTATTTTTATTTTACTATAATAATTCTCATGGTGATAGTAGTACTCCATGTTCTGAGAAATCAAAAGTGGAGGAGTAATCTTAATTGTAGTGATTTAAAATTATATTGTTTTTTCATGATGGTGTAGGTTTGGAGCAATGGAAAGTACAAGAGTATTTTACATTATAGTTTGGTGAGAAAAGACAAAGTGAGAATGTCATGGCGATTATTTTTTTCTCCTCCTACAAATAAAATAATTGGCCCAATAAAAGAGCTAACTGGTGAGAAAAATCATGCATTGTATAATGCCAAGACTTATGTAGACTTTAAGCATTGTAAGATCAACAAGTTGAAGGAATAAATGTAGAAGCGTACCAAGATAGATTTGGAAAGAAATAGTTACGATTAAAATTATGTGATTCTAGCTTGCATTAACTAACTAGATTGAATATTTTGACTTGGATGAATTTTTAAATTGTGGTATTGTCATCTAATATGACGTTTAATCTATAAATAACAATGATCTCAATAGGAGGTTGTTTTATTCATGTTCAAGTATATCCCATGTACATGAATGCATGGATATTCTCACTGACCTATTATGCTAACATCAAGCAATGACGTTGAGCAGAGATTGTCTACATGAAGAACACATTGATTGAGAGAAAATAATTTCCTTCAACATTCTCGCTTAATTTCTACCAATTCAAATCTCTTTCTTGACATCATTCATTGACACTTCAGTATCTAAAATATTCAAATTCAGATCGAACCTAGGAAATCCCATGATTCCCTAGGGATGTTCTAACCAGGAACTCTAGTACACTTGATCTCCATTCCATTGTAGTTCAGGTGTGAAACCCTTTGTATTTTCTCAACACCTCCCATCGAGCCACACAGTGGGTGTTCGGGATCCTAACTTTACTAAGCTCTCTTGCCCTATTGCATACCCAAATTGGAGATCAAGTGGAGGTTAGTGAATTATTTTTATTTGTTTCTTTTCTATTTTTATTTGACTGTAATAATTCTCATGGTGATAATAATACTGCATGTTTTGAGAAATCAAAAGTAGAGGAGTAATCTTAATTGTAGTAAAAAATTTGTATTTTTTTCATGATGGTGTAGGTTTTGAGGAATGGAAAGTGGGTAAAACAAAAATAGGTTGGCAACCTTTTATAAAGGAAAAGGTTAACAAAACAAAAATTGTAAAATTTCAAGGGCATAAAACTCACATTTCTAATGAGAATTTGAAGATGATATAAAGTGATGAAATCAGTGAAATGGGATGAATTTTATGCCTAAATTTTTTTTAAAAAAAATTGAACAAAAGTTAATATGTTTTTTAAAATTTTTAGTTCTATTTTTTATTTCTTGAAAAATACTGCAAATCAGGGGGTTTACTTCCCGCCAAATCATTATCAGTAAAGCATTGATTTTTCTTCCAATTCCAGAATATGTTTTAGATGACATGTATAACTAGTGCATAAAAAAAATGTTTTCGATCTATAGTTTTCTCGTTATATGTATTCAAATTCGAACTTACCTGAAATCAATAGTTTTTGTCTCCCACCACTTTTCTTCTATCAAAATTATACCAAAAACCAAATAAATTACATATTTTTTAAAAGGACTCTCTTCTCTAGTGTTGTATATGATTTTAATTTTTTTATGAATTGATATAGCATTTTTTTAATATTTTCCGAATCAACGACTTCTCAAAAATTAATATACCTACATGTAGTTTCTAGCAAATTTGTTCAACGTTTTGTAATTGAAATAATATAAAATCTATATGTCCATAATCATAGTTCTGAGATCAAGGAAAGGATACTTTTAGTTTTTTGACATTTTCCATTTTGAGCAAAGAAAGGAACAACAAAAGTGAAAACATCTAGTTTTTTATGTTTTTGGGGATTTGGCTACCAACATGGCATGCCACCTAGGCAAACTCATCCCAGTCTGACTCGGCCAAGTCCTACTGGGTTGAGACCCCTTAGGATATCACAGTCTTTTTTTTGGTATTTTGAATATCAAAGTCATTTTTGGGTATTTAAAACGTCAAATGGACTGGGCCGAGTGGGACTCGGTCGAGTCCCACTGGGCCCAGTCTACTGGGCCATGTAGGCACCATTCGGTGTCATGTGGTGCCTACGTGGACTCAGTCATGTTAGAATCAGTTGCGTCTAACTAGGTTGAGTTTAAGTGGGCCGAGTCAGTCAAGTTAGCCTAAAAGGAGACACTCAACTGTGCTTTTACCCAAGTATAAGAGTATTTTACATCATAGTGTGGTGAGAAAACACAAAGTGAGAATGTCATGGCCAGTATTTTGTTCTCCTCCTGCAAATAAAATAATCACCCCAATAAAAGAGCTAACTAATGAGAAAAATTATGCATTGTATAATGCCAAGACTTATGTATACTTTAAGAATCGTAAGATCAACAAGTTGAAGCAATGAAAGTAGAACCATACCAAGATAGATTTGGAAAGAAATCGTTATGATTAAAGTTATGTGATTCTAGTTTACATTAAATAATTAGATTGAATATTTGAGTTGGATGAAATTTTTGAATTGTGGTATTGTCATCTAATATACCCAATCAAGTCTTATTAATCCCTACTACATATTGTTATTTTATCGCCAACTACCTGGACTCTATTGATGTATCATTTTGAGGAAAGCAATGACATGATTTTCTTTCTTCCATCAACCGACTTCCTTCTTTTTGTCATAAATATGTAGAAAGTGTATTTATAAAAGCACAGTTACCCAATCACTAACTTGCAAAGGATCCTTAACTTACAAAAATACTTTTCTACTCACTACCATCTCGAATGTTTCATTCAAAACTCCAATATATTTATTTTCAAACAAAAAAACTTATCGATCTTCTAATACTCTCATTTTACTCTTTGATGTCTAAGTATACTTGAATGAACATAAAGACAACAGTATACTTGAATGATTATAGAGGAGGAATTCTATGCCCACTACCTATTGTACAAGGAAAAAGATAAAACCTTAATTTGGTTAAAAAATCATATGCAACCTCATCTTTTCATGACAAAAAACAAAAAAAAATATTCCTAAAAGGGGTAAAATGAGAATCCAAATAGTATTAAGCTTTAAATTTTAGTGAAGTTGAACGGTGTTAACGAGTCTACTAAGAACACGGTCTTGTTAATTGAAAGGGTATACCAAATGGATGGGAGAGTTGTTCAACCTAAAATTATACACTTAGATAATGAAGAAACAATTGAGATTATGTCACGAGTTCAATTGGTCTAACTAGCCAGTTTGCAATGTATTCTCCCTAGTTCCTTTATAAATAATCTCTTCAAACAATAAAATAGAAAAGATATGGAAAAATGGTAGTGCTTATAGTTCAATACTTGGTTTGGAATGGGGTGGAGAGCACAATACCTGAGTTCATAAGGATACCACATGAAAGGCTCAATGCCAACATAGAGTGCCCTTTTGCATTTTTTGTTCTCACGATGTTAGAAGTTGTGTAGGTTTTGAGAAATGGAAAGTATAAGAGTGTTTATATTGTAGTGTTGTGATAAAATATAAAGTGAGAAATTTATTTTCAATATTATATTCTACTTTTGCAAATAAATTTATCACCCTTGTAAAAGAGCCAATTGATGAGAAAAATCCTCCCTTGTATAATACCAAGACTTATGCAAATTTTAAGCATCATAAGATCAACAGGTTGAAGTCGTGAATATAAAAGCACAACAAACTAGATTAGGAAAGAAATAGTTATGATTAATCTTAAGCGAGTCTAGATTACATTAATAAGTATATCAAAGATAGTCAAGTTGGATGAAGTATTCACACTAGGTATCATCATCTTAGCATGATGTTTAATGTCTAAATAAAAAATTATGTTTTTAATAAGAAGGTGTTTTATTCATGTTCAAGTGTATCTTACTTATAAAGCCTTGGATATTTTTATTGATCTTTTATGCTAGCATCAGACATTAATCTTGAGTCATAAGTAATGTGTGACATCATACTAACCTTTTTTCTACCTTTTACCTATTTTAGATCATAATTGGTCCACCAAAATAAACATGTTTTTAATTTATTTCATTATTACTTAAAAAATTATCACGAAGAAGAATTTATAGTATAAAATAGTATAGATATTTTAAGTACATAAAAATTTCCAATAAATAATGATTTAGAACTATTTTATTTATTTAAAAATTATTTAAATTCATTATATTATATAAAGACTACAATCTTGGATAAAGACTGTAATCTTCGATTGTACCTTTATCACAAGAGTAATCATATGTAAATTGCATGGTTACTATTTGGTATAGATATAAAATTAACCACAATCAAATATTAGTATTTAACTAATTTCGGATCATATCTGTATAGCTATACTTTTTTTATAAAAGAATTATGTCATAGAATCAAATGGATTGTTCAGGTGATTATCCAAGTTTAATTGATGTCTTAAATTAGATATCAAAATATAAATCCTCTTTATATTTTTTAAATGCAAAGATCTAGTGTATTAATTATATAAGTAATTTGTTTTGATATTCTTTTATAAGAAAAAATTTTATGATGGTAAAATGTGAAATAATTTGGTGTGTTGGTCCCCTTCAGCTAACCAAACCTCTCAAGACGTGGATATCCAAGAGGATTTACTCTAGAGCTAACACTTCTTGATATTCTGTGAAAAACTCCTCTTTAGAGAATTTCCTTTGAGCCATCCTATTGAGCATCACCTCCTTATTTATGGTAGACAAATCCCCTTCTATCATATTCATCTCAATAGAAGTGTTTGCAAACACCTCTTTATTCTAAATTTTTAGGTGTTCATTAACTGTCTTTAGCTTCTTATAAAAATTGAGCATTATAGGCTCTGACTTCTTTGATGGGGTTGTGCACCATTGTTGTAATCCTAAAACAAAATTAGGGTGTCTGAACCACAATTTTACAATCCAAAATTAGAAATGTAAAATACAATAATCCTCTTGAATACCTAATTCCATTGGAAAGAGATCTAAAATAGGACTAGGTTGTATCAAAGATGTTGGGTGATTCAACCAAATCAAAAATGCCTCTATTAATAGGAACCAATCCAAATGCTAGTAATATTTGTTAAGCTTCTTCATCCATCGAATAGTACATATTCATTGAGGTCATTTTCATGGACAAAGGTTGAGAAATCCTTTTGGGTCTATGTCATGTGACAAATACTACCCATTTCCTCACTTAGATCAAGTGTGGCATTAAGTTCTCCGCCAACAATGAATTTATCTTGAATTAGCTAAAATATATTAGGTGATTCTATCTACAAATGTTTTTGTTAAAAATGGTGAGCCCAATCCATTGCATAATAAAATTTAAAATTTCTATTTCAATGCATACCTCAAGATTTATAATGCAACCCTTTATAGAGGCAATATAAATTTTAAAACTAATCAACTAACATTAAAAATATTGTATGAAACTTGTTAAATAATCCAATACACCATCATTCTTCTCTTATTACATTAATTTGAACAAGAGAAGAACATTGCAAGGGTTTTGAAGCAAACCCTTATAGAGACTTTGATTAAGCACCTTCACCAATCCTCCTCGCTCATCCAGGAAACACAAATTTGACTCCACCAGTGGATCTCCTAATTGTAGAACCTATAACCACTTATGCCACATGAGAGAACATTAAAGTTTTCCCACCTCCCATGCAAAATGATACACATTTCCTCTAAAATTTCACATCTCCTCTGAGTGTATCCAATGCATCCTCTCATGTTGTACATGAGACACTTTTCCTTTCAAATTTTACATCTCCTTTGAGTGTGCCTAATGCCTCCTCAAGTGCTATGGAAATAATCCCCCCTTTGCTACACAAATCGTCAACCACACATATGCACGTGAGAAAACCTTTCCTCGATAAACCCATATCTCATATGAGCGTGACAAATGTCTCTTCAAGTGCTTGACCAATCACTAGCCAAACATGAATACACAAAATGCACCCATAGAAAATATTGTTCCCCCTTTCACTTTGAAGGGAAATACATGATGCCAGGCCCCCTCTTTTCTCCAAGGACACAAATGGGGTTCTTTATATACAATAAATAATCCCTGAGTGAGAAGCTAGCTCAGGATGTTAGGTTACAGGTATCCTCCCGTCTTCACTGCATCCAACCTCTGATATGATCTTTAATATTTTAGTCATTAGATGTTGCATGACAAGTTACTCTATTTAGTGTAATATAAATGGACCTCAAGATGTATAGCTATGATAATAAATAAACTTGAAAAAATATTCGATTCCATTTGATTATACATCTTCCATAATGTGATTTTGTGTAAAAATGCCATAATGATTCTAATCATACTTACCCAAAAAAAAAAAAACCTCTATTGTAAAATTAAATATTCTTGACACTCCATATACCTATTACATTCAAATAAGTCCTTATAACCCATTCAATGTTCCATACAACTAGGTTTACGCACTAGTATAGGCCCTTACGTACTAAAACAAGCACTAAATGGTGCTCCAGATGTGCCAGCAAAGACACGCTTCTAGAATGGATTTCTCAACCACCTTAATATATTTCGCTCAAATTTTGTTGTGGTTTTAGGAAAAATAAAGCTAATTAAAAACTTTAAATGTCTAGGCACCATCATTCAAATATGCTATCCATTTCACCAGACTGCCATGATCTTGTTTTGGCAAATTGGTAATTGCATCTATAAATGAAATTTTTAATCGAGTTTTCTTCACATGGCCTCTTTGTAAAATTTCATTTTCTCGTCCATGAGTTCTGTGTGTGTATGTACTAAATGTTGAGGCTGAAGAATCTGGGGGATGGAAACAACTACAAATAGGTGGTTTGTATTCCTTTGAGAGTCAACAATATTTACAAACATTCTCTATGGTCTAGATTTGATGATTTTTGTCAGTGAAAACATATGAGATGAAGAGAACAAGATATGCTTACTCAAATGGATACAAACAATACTTTTAAATGCACAATCCCTACTGATTTCTAATTGCAGTCCCAACATAGATGCGGCAGCCTTTTCTGTGTCTGCGTGTGCACTCTTGTTAAACCAAGGTAAACAATTCTCTTGATACCTAATTCTATTTCTCTGTAGCCATATTATGCTCATGTTTTTATTCACAATGGTAAGATTATTAAGTGTTGTGGTATTTATGCGGCCTATTTCTAATTTAGACGCTCATCTATGTTTAGCCATAGCCTGGTGAATACCTTCATGCCTTTCTCTAGAATCAATTTCAAATTCCCAACACCATGGAGATCACTGAAACAAAGTAACATGAAATGAGATAAGTGTATACTATAGTGGAAAATGTAACAAAGATAATTCTTCTCTTTCGTCGCATTATTTTCTCAAACCCTTATTCACAAGCACATGAATATTTATTGTTCTTATACCATATGTTTAAAAAAGGTTAGCCCGATCCATTGCACATGAAAATCTAAGATCGATATTTCATTGGATACGTCTAGATTCACAATGCAAGCCTTTATATAGGCAATGCAAAATAAATGAGATGTGATGATCTGCAAATCATCAATTCAAAAGCCATTAAAAAATACTCTAGTAAAATTATTTATTTGATTTTGAGGAACTTATTTCTACAAACTCTAAATAGAATTGAATAATTAACCGAGATAGATAACTATTTCTAACCAGGAATAACTAACTGATAATAACAACAATGTTTATTATTATCATACATTCTCTTCCATAATGAACATTGTAAAAAAATAAATACAAAATGTAATGTTCATTATCCCTTTTCTTCCCTATAATGAATATTGGGAAGAACACCAAGAAAACTCTGAAGTGTTTGGAAGTGATCATCAATAAGGGCTTTCTGAAAATGTTAGCAATTTGTGTTGCAATGGGACAATATACTAGTTTAACCAAGCCTTCTTGAACCAAATAACATTTGTAGTGGTGTTGAATGTCAATATTTTTAGTCCTATCATGAAACACTAGTGTTTTACTCAACTAAATAGTACTTTGATTGTCACCTTGTAACATTCTCCTCAACCAAATAGTCTGACAAGAAGAAAATGTAGTAGCTTTGTATTCAACTTCTACACCCAAAAAGAGATACATTAGATTGCTTCTTGGATCTCCAAGAAATGATTACACTAGAACAAAGACTACATATATAATCAAAAGTAAGCTTTCGATAATCAAGAGAGCCTATCCAATCAGAATTGCTATATCCAACCAATTCGCAATCCTTAGAATGTTAAAAAAAAAAGACCAAACTGCATTGTTCCTTTAAGATATTTTCTATCACATTCAATCAAACTAAAACACTTATATTATGCATATAATTCATCATTGAATCACTCATAGTCATATATTTTTCAACTTAATATAATATATCATAATAATATTTACTAGACTTGCCCTTGAAAGAGTGATATGTTAGAGTAATCTTTTGTTATTACTCTTTTGTGCTTAAGTTTCACTTAGGCAGTTTCTATTTCTTAGAGTTTCCCTTTTAGGGTTTTGGTATCCTTTATAAGGAATCACCGCTTTGTATTTTTCTTAAGGAGATCATTTTGTAATTCTTTATTGTTGAATATAGAAGCTTTTTCTATCAACATGGTTTTGCAGTCTCTGGCCTATTGGCCGCCATAGCTTTCTGTCTTCTCTCTTCTTTCTTGCTTCTTCTCGTAGCAGTTATGCATGTAGGTGATCTTGGGTGAAGTTGCATTTATCAACATCAACATGGTATCAGAGCTCTCCTGCTGTTCGCCGTTCGAGTTTTGTTGAAGCACAAAGGGTTTCATAAGGTTTTGTGTGGATTTAGGGGGGACCTTTGTTTCTGGTCACTTTGGGCCCAAACGGACATTACCATTGCGTCCAGAAGGCCCAAAAACCCTAGAATCCATATAAGACACATCCGATTTGGACACCGGGGCGTCTGGAGAAATTTTTTTGGCCTCCCAGGGCCATACGGGCACGGTTTTCGAAAAAAAAATTTAAAAACGCATATTTTTTTAATGTTTTTTAATGTTTTCATTATGCGCATAGTGATTTCAAATTTGCGCCACCGCC